>JBCEWC010000156.1:0-75702 GCA_038996855.1 Solanum aculeatissimum
AGTAAGGAAGTAGGGGTTGATTTTATCTCTACGGAACATTCTTTTTAAAGTGCGTACAAGATTTAATAGTAAGGGCGCTACATGGAGAATAGCAGCAACAACAAAGCGGAACCTAGTAGTTGACACAAGAAGTTCACAAACATGCAGTGCTGATTCTTCTTCAGATTATATAATAAGCTTTGGTGCTCCATCAACTCTGGTGAAGCACAATACTAAAGTTACTCATGAAATTATCAATCCGTTCATTAGCGGACATGTTTATCAAGACATGATTTCAACTAATAACCAATAGTTATGTAGTACTGCTCAAGTACCTTCATCGGACGTGACATGTAATTTGCACGGAGGCTAAACGAAATCGATGATGAAGTTCAAATGAAAAGCAATGTGGCTAAGGGATAACTACAAGTAATATGGAGATATACTCGACCAATATTAGGTGAGAACATGCAATGAAAAAAGAGAAGTATTATAAAGTGAAGGTGTCAAAGAGATGATGAATGAAACAACTTTTTTTTCCATTGTGTGGCAATTGGTCACATTTGGTTAAGCAAAATGCTAGAGGAATTTAGAACTTCCATACTAGTGGTGTATGCATAGTAGGAATTAGTCTTTGGAGAGGAAGACTTTTACATCGATAAAGTTGAAAACCCAAGAGGATGCATCTATCCTTAATAAATTATAGTGAAAATGCTAGCAACATTAGGTACAAGATTACAAATTATTTTGAGTCTCTCGGTATCACAAGGTCAAGCTTTTAGTGGAGGGAGGTTCATTAACATAGATATGGGAAGATGGTAAATGAAAAAGACATTGGCTGGTCTACATCATAAAATTAATAGTGTGTTTAAGTGTTTTTTTTATTTTAGTGTCACGACCCAAAAATTGGGGTGTAATGGCACTCACCTAACTCACCAAAGCGAGTCAGTTCAAACTCAAAAACTTACCAATATAGATAAAGTGGAAGATATACAGGCTAATAAGATATATAAATGCGAAAGAAAGCAACTACAACCATCCCAAGGACTGGTGTCACATGTACAAGCCTCTAAATACAGAATACTCAAATAAAATGTACAAGCCATAATGTCTAGTTCTCAAATAGAACCAAAAACATAGAATGAGATCCTCAAAGGCCTGCAGATGATATAGGCAGCTACCTCTCAAGTGATCTAGAAGTTCGATCTAATTAATTGAGATCTAACAGGATAAACCAGTCTCACAACCTACAAAAATATAACAATGGGGGTGAGCATCAAACAATAGGATACTCAGCAAAATAGAACTAACCTATAGTAAATCAATGAAGAACATAAGTAACTTCTTAAATCCCAACCACAATCCACCGAACTACAACCCTACACTTAGAAAAGTCCTAACACAATATATTATACAGATCACAGTAATATATATATAGTCATCATATGGCATGATATCTCAATATCACGCAAGTATACAGGTATTTATAACACTTACTCACAATCAGGGATAAGATAAGTATACAACATACACTAATATCAACCAAATATGATATGAGATGAGGTGAATGTTATGAGATCTGTATTATGCAATGCAATATTAAATATAGTGATGCATGTCTGTCCTACGATACATATCAGCTGATTAGATATGGTTGTCTGCCTCAGCCAGAATCCATGGGGTCCACACATGGACCATGTATCCACTGGAGCAATTTTTGTTCAGTAATAACTTTTATATCAAGCCGAAACCATTTCCCTTTGGGTTTTCATTTCCTTTCTATCTTTTTCTAGCTCGAACCATTTCCCTTCGACTTTTAGATGTGCTATTGAAATGCAACACTTTTGATGTTTAAAACTTGAAATTTTGTATGTTCTCAATGCGATGTTAGTATGTTTGATTGTATTTTTATGTTTGTTTTGTAGGATTATAGTGTTGACAAAGTTTTGGGAAAAATGTGTTGAAGTTGGTGATTTTTAGTGATTCACGAAACCCTCTACGGGTCATGGAGGAGTTCACGAGTCGTGGAGAGGGTATCGTATCAATTTCCAGTGAGGGGTGCAAACTTTAAGCCAACTCTACGAGTAGGATCCTTGAGTTGTACAATGATATACGAGCCATAGAGTGATGATCGTGCCCTGAGGATCAGAAAGTGGAGAGGTGTAGAAAAGTCATCAGATGAAATCTCCTATGGGCCATAAAATCTTACATGGACCATGGAATAGTTTCATAGAAGCTAACTCCAGAACACTGCCAGAGTTCACAAAACCCCAATCTATAGGTTGTGAAGTGGGATACGAGTTGTGAAAGACCTCGTGAAGCTTGCCGACATAGTTTTACTAAGTCATTTTGGTTTTGTATTTTACATACTATAAATAGGTTTTTAGGTTATTTTTCACTAAGTTTACTAGCAGTCACGTAGTTTTGAACGAGTTCTTAGAGGAAAAATATTATTGTGTGTTATTTTACTAAAACTTGTGATTCTAATCAATGAGTTGGATTTTGTGTTCTCAATTTCATCTTTGTAAGTGCTTAATTATGCTTCTCTACACTATAATTTCTGCATTTATACAGATCATGCATAGCTAAATCCACAACTAGGGTTGTGGGATCCCGGATGAACTAGCAAAGTAAAATTGGATAACATGTAATTCTTGAAAGGTATATTAGAGCATATTAATTATTCTCTTCACTTTAATTTCATTTTAATGGGTAGCCAGCGCTAGAACTCACCTAGTATTACTTGCCGGATCAAGGAAGTAACAAATAGGAAAAGAGATAATTAATAAGATTCGATTGAGATGTTCTCATCTATTCATCTGAACTAGATCAAAGAGAAGTTGTATTAGGACTAAAAGTAAGGGTAAGTATAGATACACCACAGAGACGGATCAAGTTTCGGGGTAAAATTTACCTATTTACTGGATCAAAGACTTAGGTAAAC
Organism: Solanum aculeatissimum; assembly: GCA_038996855.1. Lineage (NCBI taxonomy): Eukaryota > Viridiplantae > Streptophyta > Magnoliopsida > Solanales > Solanaceae > Solanum > Solanum aculeatissimum. Next base: position 2,924 of record JBCEWC010000156.1, read on the forward strand.
CTAGCTTACTATCCTACACCTATACACCAGAAAAGGATTGCATGTATCCGATAACACCGAGTTAGAGATTCATGGGTATCACATCACCCTAGTTAGCTCTTTTACCGATTGTGCATCTCTTGCATTAGCTTAGGATTAACATATTGTGTTTTACAAACCCCCTTTATTGGGAGATAAGTAAGTTAATCAATCTTGAGTTGCATTGAATTAATTCTAGAGTCTACCATATTCCTCGTGGGAACGATCCTAACCTCAGTTAGGTTATATTCTTGACGACTACTTTACCTCAAAAAGGAGGAATGACTTGGGTGACATCAAGTATTTTGGCATCGTTGCCAGAGAATATGGCTAGACTTGGTTAATTCAAGTAATTTTGGGTGATTAATCCCTTTTTCCCTAATTTTACATTTTATTATTTTTCTTTTGTATGTAGGTGTAGTGTATGCACAACACTAGAATTCAAGGCAATCCCTTGACTCTATCTGATCCAGAGATCTAAAGAACGCTAATGAGAATGACCCAGGGTAATACGAACAATGCTATAGGTGACACGGTAGATGCAGTGCTTAACCAGAATAATAGAGCTAATAATCCATTTCCACCACCACAGGGTCTATAAGTCACGGCTAATCAATGGAACCAATATCGGCTTAACCCTATGGCGATGGATGTTACGAGAGCTATTGTGTTATCCCTACTACCGGATGACACAAAGTTCGTGGTTTCAAGTGGATTATTCCAAATGCTGCAGATTCACAGTTTGTTTGGATGCCTACCATCGAAGGATCCACATAACCATCTACACAATATTGTGTTCATTTGTAAGAGCATGATGGAGAACCAAAATCTGTCAATGGATGCCGTTGGGCTCTGTGTCTTCCCACTTTCTTTTACAGGTAATGCAACATTATGGTTATCTGAACTTCTACAAAGTTCGATCACTAGTTGGGCAGAATTGTAGATAACCTTTTTGGAGAGGTTCTTTCCTATCTAGAAGAAGCTAAAGTTAAAGTCCGAGATTAACAACTTCAAGTAAATACCTGGTGATTCAATCGGTGCTACATGGGAGAGGTTTGCTATGTGTTTGAGATGTATCCCTGACCACAAGATTGTTGACGAATCCCTGGTTGAGATCTTCTATAAAGCCCTTGATGAAAATGGGCAAGCAGTTTCTGATACGATTATGAGGGGCTCATTTATAGATCCTCCATTCTAGGAGGTTGCTCAGAGACTTGAGAGGGTGGTCAAGACCAACCGTGCATGGGGTATTAGGGAAAAGTCTACTATGAGTAGCTCATATTTAGTTAGTACTAGTCCGGCGCAAACACATGCTAGTGAGGAAGTTCAGGAACTTGTGCAGATAGATAATAGTGTACAGTTGTCAATGAAGCAGAATGTGGAACGAGTAAATGTTGTAGCTCATCAACCTCCATGTGCGCCCATGTACGAGGAACCCTATTATGAGAAGGACACATGTTTTATGGCTGATTAGATGGAGGGTTTCTAGCCCAACGCCTAAGGGTCCAATTAGGACTATTGGCGCCAAGGGTAAGGAAACCAAGGTCAAAACTTTAGGAGAGATGGCTCCTTCAGAGATAATAACAGAGAATGCTATCATGATAGGAATAAAGGACCAGACAGAGATGCCAAATGGGGTTACAGAGATGGCTTCATAAGTGGTCCATATATTCCACTGCATAATCGAGATTCTAGAGTTGGCTCATCTCACATTGAGGAGATGTTCGACCATTGTTGAAGAAGGTTGATGTGCAGGATGAGACATTTAAGGGGATAAAGTCTGAAATCTCCAACATAAACTAGAAGATTGAGTCTCATTCTATGGCAATTAAGCAATTGGAGCAATAATTCAGCTAGATATTGACTCAGTTGAACCAATGCCAAAAAGGTACGCTGGCCAGTAATACAGGGCAAAATCCAAAGAAAGAGGGGCAGTGTATGAAAATCACAACTCGTAGTGTAAAGCAGATCATTTATCCCCCTCTGCCATTGGATGATGGAGATATTCGTGATGAGAGTGTTGCGATCAGATAGACTGAGACCGAAGATGATCATGCAAAGAATAAGAAAAGCAATGCCGTGTCGAAAAAGTTGAAACCCATTCCTCAACCTCCTCCTCCCTTCCTTAAGGGACTAAAGAAAAAAGAGGAGGAAGGTAAGTTCAAACACTTTCTCTCTATGTTTAAGAAACTCTCCATAAACATTCCATTGATTGAGGCATTGGAGAAGATGTCTTGGTACGCCAAGTTTATGAAGGCTCTAGTGACTAAGAAGCGTACTGTTATCTAGGAGCTCTCATAAGAGCTCCAACACTACAGTGCAATTTCAACTATGTCCTTGGTGCAGAAGTGAGAAGACCCAAGAGCATTCACCATTCCCTGCACCATAGGTGATGTGGTGTTCGCAAGGGTATTGTATGATCTCGGTGCCAATATAAATTTGATGGCCCTTGTGATATTCAAGAAACGTGGTATGGAAGCCTCTACCCCGAGGGCATGAGACTGTTGATGGTTGACCGGATGGTAAAAAAGCCTGTGGGGATACTGTATGATGTCCTTGTCAAAGTGGATAAATTTACTTTCCCTCCAGACTTTGTGATCCTTGACTATGAGGTTGACTTTGAAGTCCCAATAATCTTGGGAAGGCCTTTCTTAGCCATTGGACTAGCCCTAGTGGACATGGAATCTGACCTACTCAAGTTCATATTGAATGATGAATAAGTTATCTTCAATGTCTGTTAGTCAATGAAGAGGCCAGACGAGTTGAAGATGGAAGTGTTGGCGATTGATAAAGTCTGAGTAATCAAAACATCCACGTCGTGCCACAACAATAAATCAGACACTTCTTGGGAGGCAACCCAAGTTATTTGTTGTAATAGGGTAGTTTTATTTGATTTTTTGTTCTTAGATTGTTAGGTAGATTTTATGTTTTTGTAATTTGAGTGTAATGTGTAGACTTTGGACTGTGATATATGGGGTAACAATGTGTTTATGCAGGTTTTGCAGGAGAAAGACCAAGCCAACTATTTTGGGCTGAAAAAGAGGTTATACGACTGATTATACGGGCTGTACTTTATTGTACGACCCATATACCAGCTCGCAGAACTTTCCAGTAAGCAAAAGTTTGTGCACTCCAGTCCATAAGCCAACTTTACGATCCGTAGAATAAAATATAGGTCGTGAATGGGGCACGTGGGCCCCAGGTAAGTTTTTCAGTATAAACCTAAGTATCGAGGATATTCTACGAAACCTTCATATGAGTCACGTTTCATTACAGGACTCGTAAAAGGGATCATAGAGTAAAAGTCTAAAATATGGGTTCCAGGAAAATACGAGACCACAATCTACGGGCCGTGGAATATTCCATAATCCACAATCGGGGTTTTGTAAGACCAGTCCCAGTTCTTTTAAACTAACTCGATGGATATATATATGGGGTCAAAATTATTTTGACCCTATTTTTAAATTATAAAATCCCCAATTAAACTCTAGCACTCCCTTCCCTTGTCGGTCTGACCGATCCCTCCGGTACCTACGTCATTTTTCGGCAAACATTTTGGCGAACCTGCCACCTAAGGTTTCAGACTTCTCTCTCTCCCCTCTTCAAATTTCAACCCAATCTATATCAAATTCGGTAAGTGTTTGGTCTCTAAAACCCAAATTTATCAATTTATTTGTAAATATTGATTGATTATTGATTGGGTGGGAATTTGTGCTAATTGTGGGACCCGTTAAAATTCTAATCCAGGTGGTTTATAAAAATTTACCTTGGTTAGAATTTAATGGGGTAGTCGAAAAATGTTTGGTAGCCAATTTAATGTTCGAATGATGTTAAGGCCATTGAAATTAATTGAATTTTGTGAAATCATTATATGGCTAAAATTGTGAATAATGTCGAACCACTAAGAATAATGTCAGACCACTAAGAATGCATGCCATGTCACTATCGATGGGGTCATTTTTGAATATAATGCATGTGGAGGATGGGTATTGTGTGCTAAATCATGTGGGGTGCGTGTGCATGTTTGCTTCGATGCTATTGAAATAATTCAAAAAATGGTTATATGAACTTGTTTGATGGACTTGGGAAATTTAGGGTCTGAAAGTCAAATCTACGAGGGTTTCTTATTGCCTATGGAACATTCCACGTGCCGTACTTACCCCTCGTGAAGATTTCTAGAACCTAAACATTTTTGAGATTCCATAAAACGAGACCTTTTACAAGTTGTAGAACTTTCCACAAATCGTAGACATATCTCGTAGAGTTCCACTTATGATAAACCTGATATGAAATTACCCCTACGACTCAGCCCATGACTCGTAGAGCATTCTACGAGTCCTGTCTGGTCTCATAGATATAATTCCAGTAGCTTTGAGGTGGTAAACACTGCATCACGAGAGCCCCTATGACTCGTAGAACACTCTACGACTCGTAAATAAACTCTTTAGACCCTTACTATTCTAGTCCAATTATGATTTTTGTTTTTGATTTTCAATTCATAGGACTAATCGGTGTGTTGAATCTATGTGTTGCAGGTACTATGGACCCGCAACCACAGAAGGATGATATCAGGGCCATAAGGGATCGCCTACGTGATGAGCCCACAAATTATGAGCCTGCCCCCGTGTCTAGTGGCTCTTTAGAGGAGCTCAGTGTTGAGCCTGATCCTGATGCCGAGCCACGATAAACTCAGGCTACTATTAGGCAGGCCACTACACAGGTGATTGTGGTCCGCCCTCCCTAGTCTGACAAGGGAGGTGACAGGGCTAGTAGAAACATACAAATAACCTCTTTCGAGGGAGAGCCCAACTCCGAATATAAGGAGGGGTCAGAATCCAGCTCATATTTAGGCCCCCAAGTACCAGACTTATCCCCAGATGCTCGAGCTAGCAGATGGTGCTTCAGGGGCATGCGGGCTATCTATGAGGAGTCAGCAGAATGAGCGGGGTTGGCATGTTCATTCCATCTTCAAAGAGCCTTGAGTCATTACTATAGGACTCGACAATGTCCCAAGGCTCGAGGATACTATAGTTTGCTAAAGGCTCCAGTGGTTGGCACAGCTAGTAGGGAGGTACTCACCGGTATTAGCGAGATAGTTCTTCGCCTCCTATGCTGCCACCGTACATAACTCTCTTTCTAAGGGGAAAAAACCTCTCACGCAACCATGGTTAGAGTAGGTGTTGGGAGAGGTTGACAGGTAGACATTTCTGAGGAGACCATCCACCAAATGCTTTTTGGGCCCTAGTTCCCTGCCCCAAGATCCACAGTAGAGTTTGACTGCAGAGTGGGGCAGACTAGAGACTTGGGTTTCATGAGGGACCCATAGCACAGAGAAATATTGATAAAATGGGTTGCTAACCATATCACAATAGAGGGCCCCAATCCCACAAAGATAACCACATCAGCAGAGCCTACAGTAAAGGCTTCCCTCAGCTTCCCCGCTAAGTTCTTGTGTGTGGTAGTTTGATCACGGATCTGGCCGACGCTTGCATATAACACATTGGAGACAAACCATGCTATATTAGTCTCTAACATATTGGCTGGTTATGATATTGATTGGGCCGCACTAATATTAGAGAAGATCCACAAGGCGGCCTTCAAGAGGTCCACGACCATCCCTTTCCTGTTCCTGATTCACCGACTATGGCTAGTAGTGGGGGTAAATATTATTCACCACATGGATGTACTTGTAGAGGTTCAGCACACTCTTGATGCTAGCCTAATCAAGGGTGATGATAATCTGGTGTCACGACCCGTGAATGGGGCCTAGACGTGACATGCAAAGGAGAACCCAAGAGTGCTTGATCAAGACATCTTAGCATCATAACACACATCATCGGTCCGGAAACACATAAAAGTAACAAATAACACATAAGTCTAAGACATTCCAGGGCTTTAGACTCAAGCTATGTGGATGTTTTTGGGAATAGGATAAGCACGAATCACATAGCACTTAGCAATTATGTTCTAAGGGGCGCGTAAGTATTACTCAAGCTATGGGGGCAAGAAGGGTTAGGGACTTTCCACGTAAGCACATTCCCAATCCAACATATCATAATAGCATAAGTGGAAATGGAAGCATAACATAAGATACCATCACTTAACATAGATAGTCATATCATTGCAATCAACACATAGCATGATGTACAATAGAGTTTGATATGTCCAATAATGCCTCTACATAAGATGAGATAGGTCCTTAATATATTTCGGGCTCACCCTCAAGTCATAAGATAAAGAGATATAAAATAAAGACATAAGATAGATGAAAGTGGGTGTTGCCCTTGGAGTATAGAGCTCACCACAAGAAACAACTTCAAGATTCTCCAAACTAGGCATCCAACGGTGGATGAAAGTCACCTCCGGTCCCTACATGGTTATATCATGTAGACAAAGAGTATGGGTTAGCACATATAATGCACTAGTATGCGGGTATGCCATGCACGTGAACATGATCCTACAACAAGACTAGATGTCGAGGGCACACATGGTACAGAAATAAGTGCACATAGCCAAAGGAATTTGTATAATAACAATATGTCATGCCATATCGTGATGCATAAAGTGAAAACCTACATATCATAGCGGGGATGTGACCTAAACCGACAATATGAGAGACCAAGCGAGCTACTACTTGGAATTGGACTTCTTGCCAGGTAGATCCCTAGTCAACCCTTAAGCAAGGGGATACATAACAAGTTAATCCCATCAAGAGAGATAATCCATAGTGGCACATGGTTTGACGGAAAGGAGTATGGACCCTTAGAGATAGTCCACCCCAACTCCAATCCCTCAGTGCTAAGTCTCATCCCATGGGAATACATATACATATACAAACCTTCAAAATAGAGATTTTTCCTTTCGTTCAAACAACGCATAATTGGTATATAAGCCAAATCATAATTCAAGTCTTTCCATACTTAGGCTCAAACTCCAAACAAGAGTTTCCAAAACCAATACAATAGGAGTAGCTCATCTACATAACATATCATATCATGCCTTATTATAACATATCATAATGGCGTAAAAACCCATAATTGCTCAAAGATCCATAACATAGACTTTATATGATAACCTTTAGTCATTTCCTATATCATATCATAATATGAGGGCAAACCCTTATCAAGAGTTTCATCATAACAAGCCTTTCATGCTCATGGATGCAATGCATAGATGATCAAGAATAACATGGGTATTGGATATCATCATTTAAATCATCAATACAATATTATATCCAAAGCATAATGAAATCATCAATTTAGAGTAAAACTCTTAATACCCATACTTGATTTGAAGAACGAAGGGGACATGCATTTTTGAAATATCATGAAATCAATGAAATTCATCAATTAGGGGCTCCATTCACTTTGAAATTTATAAATTTACACAACCCATACTTCAATTTCAGTAAATCATTCATAATCTTAAATACCCATTTGCAAAAGAAATCAAAATTTATTAAATTAAAGAAAAATATTTTTGGGTCTTCATGGTTGAAAGAAAAACCATGAATCAAGCCCACATACCTGAAATTAATCAGGAGGAACAAAAAGATTCTGAAGAAGAATTAACTTTCCTCAAATATCCAAGCTTGCCTTCAATGGAGTTTGAGAGAAAATTGAGAGAATAATTTAGAGAGATTCAAGAGATTGAATGAATTAAGAGTGATTAGGGTTCAATTCAGGGGTTTTAGGAGAGTTTAAAGAGACTAAAATGACCCTAGGATCAATTAACATTTTGATTATTCCATTAATGAACAGAGAAAATAACTGGGAATTGGAGACGCAGGACAACTAAATGGACAGTACAATGGTCCACGGTCTGTGAACTCGACCATGTGGCTACACTTGGTCACGACCTTGGCTCGCAAATCTTGGGAACTTTCTGGACCACTCCACAGACTGGCTCACGGGCCGTGAGGTATCCCATGGACCGTGAACTAGTCTGTGGAGCCTCACTTGGCTCGAAGTCCTGGCTCAGGGTCGAAGAAACTCTCTGGACCACTCCACGGGTGCCCTCATGAACCATGAGGCATCACACAGACCGTGACGTGGTCAGTGGAGCCTCACTTAGTTTGGGGCCTTACTCCATCATCAAGGGAACACATTGGATCACTCCGTGGGCTGGTTCATAGGTTTTCAATCCCCACACGGTCTATGGTTCATCCTTGAGGCCCTGACTTAACTAATATTTCCTTCCCTTTTCCAGAACGCTTTTGCACAGACAGTCTCACTGTAATGGCCATAAATTCTACATACAAACTCTGATTTGAATGAAACTAATTACGTTATGAAGATAACTTGATGATCTTCAATTTGATGGGTTGTAGTCCACACAATTCATTCGTTACCAAAATATATGGCCATTCAAAGTCATCCTACCACACGATCTCATGTAAAACCCAACCAACTCGACTCCTTGGAATGTGGCCACTTAAGCAGTACTCATGACTATCTCTATCCAACCATAAAAAGTTCAAAATAGACCTTGATCAACCACTACAAAGTTCAAAATTTTAGGTCATTAAATCTGGTCACACTCTGGCGAGTACCGATGCCACATGTTCCTATGCCAGAGTTGTTTGCTCTAATGCCACCGCTTGAGCTATATACCTTGATATTGTTGCACCTACTACTGAGGGTTCCTCAAAGGCTAAGACAGATATGGAGAGGGGCCCCACTATTGATACTTCTGCCCTAGTGGCCACAATTTCTACTCTAGTACCCGCAGGCATTGCAATTGTGTCTGTGGTATAATTTTAGGCCCTAGCGCAGTGATAGGCCCACACTAAGTCACAAATGAATCAGTTATTGCAGAAGTTGAGACCCTGGGCCAGCTAGGTTATCTTAGATGTAGAGACCCACATACAAGCATTCACAGTCACCGCTATACAAGAGAGACTTACTCCCGTGGATATTCGCACAGATGTTTTTGAAAGGTAGGTCCAGTAAAGCCTCAATATCGTAAGGTCTTTGGATTTTGTGGCCATCCATATGAAGCTTCAACAACTTTAGGCCCAGATGAGTGCAGCACTGGCTGCCTCTATTGATTTCCCACTAGCTAGTCCAAATGAGTCGGTGGTTGACTTGTTCGCTCCAGGGGAGCCACCACTGCCTTTCCTCGGGAAGAGGCCCCACACGGATGATGTTGATGTTGTGCGCTTTGAGACGATGCTGACAGAGCAGTAGGAGCTAGATCTTTCCTGTTCGAGATCGAGGTAGGATGAGGAGATTCAACTAGCTCGCGAGCTTGAGAGAGCGAGAGGTGCAGGCCCCTCAGGACATGTTCCTACTGGCAAGGAGTCCACCAAGCATATGGAGGGTGGATAGTCTCGAGATGAGTGAGGTGCTTCGGTGCCCAGGTATGTTATTTTGACCTAATTCTTTATTTTTAATATTTTGTGTGCATTCGGGACAATGCATAACTTTTTCAATGAGGTGTGGGTAGTTATAGGCTTCAATGAAGTCTTAGTAGCCTTGGCCTATAACTATCTTAATTTCTGATCCAAAGGGTTTTCTTGCCTGTGTTCTTTTTCCCTGCGAATATTTATTTTTCTGTTGAACCAAAATATTTAGGATGTTTAGGTAGTATTAGTAGCATACAATACTTATATCTATAGTATAGTTATGTTTTTGTTGAAAAATCGTACCCACCAAATTTTTGTGTTTAGTTAGTTTTTAGGGAAACCTTGTATGACTAGTTGTTTGATAGTGCTTGTTCTGATAAGTTAGGTTGAATTGTGATAAAAAGCATAATCTGATAGTCTGTATTAACATATAAGCAGTGCCATGTGTGAGTGAGCTTAATTGCATGATTCAATATCGTGTTTCAATTTATAACTTGCCCTGTTACTCTGATTTATGTTGTAGATTAGTTGGTTAGGAAAGGATCTTAGGCCGTTGTTCTTAATAGTCCACTTAGCCTGAAATAACTGACCAAATGTTCTATGTATCCCTTGATCCCTATGTTTTGAGCTTAAAATTGACCTCTTTCTTTGTAAATGCCCAAGTAACCCTGCCTTGATTAATGATAACTCCAAAACTTGGCCTTGGTCCTTTCTTGGACATTGTGCACCTCAACTCGGTCTAAAAACCTAAGTTGAGGGTAGCTAGTGTGAGGAAAATCATAAAATGAGAGAGCAACTAGTAATACAGAAAAGGGGAAGAAAATGATTAAAAAGGGTGGAAAAGAAGAAAAAGAGCGAGAGAAGTACCTAATTAGTATGCTAGATAGAAAAATATTGTAAACAATAGAGGCACTGTGTAAAAAATTGAGTCTTAGACACCCTAAAAAGTTTGAAAGGGGAGAAAGAGGGAATAAAAAGAAAATATGGGTTGGTTGGGCAAAAGTGTAGAAAACAATAGAGTATCAAGGAAGGCCATTAGTCACTATGTTCCCAAAGTATCATACCAACTCCCACTGAGCCTAAGTTACAAGCCTACAAAGTCCTAAAGTGATCCTAGTCCAACTAGTTAAAGGTGTCAGTCATGAGTATAGGGGAAAACCTATGGTATTGGTCACAATATTTGAATGTTATTTGTGAGAGTAAGTGTTGTAGTGTTTTCCCAAGTACTAAATTTGAAAATATCATTCTGAGTGAGGAATGGGACTTCTTTTTGTGAGGGCGCTTGCACATTATTGATGTCTGACAAATTCAGCGTCTTTTGCTTATTTATGGTTGCATAGCTTATCATAGTTGCACTGTTGAATGTATTGATCTATGTTAGTTTGCTGGATAACTATCTGATATGGATTTGAAATACTATGTGGGTGTCTGTGTTGGATTTTGATTAAGTATGTGCCATTGGTTTGGAGTCTGTATGTTTCTATACTGCTTTTATAGATCGTGTCCGTCGCTTGAGTATAAACAATAATTTTAAGTTGAGGGTGTTGATGTGCTATCGAATACAACACTTTTGATGCTTAAAACTTAGAATTTTGTGTGTTCTCAATGCAATGTTAGTAGGTTTGATTGTGTTTTTGTGTTTGTTTTGCAGGATTATAGTGTTGACAATGTTTTGGGAAAAATGTGCTGAAGTTGATGAATTTTGGTGATTCACGAAACCCTCTACGGGTTATGGAAGAGTTCATGAGTCATGGAGAGGGTCTTATATAAATTTATAGTGAGGGGTGCAAACTAGAAGTTAACTCTACGAGGAGGATCCACACGTCGTACAATGATATATGAGCCATAGAGTAATTGTCATTCCCTAAGGATCAGAAAGTGGAGAGGTGCAGAAAAGTCATCAGACGAAACCTCCTATGGGCTGTAGAATCTTACATGGACCATGGAATGGTTTTGTAGAAGCTAACTCCAGAACACTGCAAGAGTCTACAAAACCCCAATCTACGGGCCGTGAAGTGGGATACAAGTCATAAAAGGCCTTGTGAAGCTTGCCGACACAGTTTTCCTAATTCATTTTGGTTTTGTATTTTACATACTATAAATGGGTTTTAGGTATTTTTCACTAAAATTACCAGTAGTCACGTAGTTTGAATGAGTTCTTAGAGGAAAATTATTATTGTGTGTTATTTTACTGAAACTTGTGATTCTAATCAAAGAGTTGGACTTTGTGTTCTCAATTTCATCTTTGAAAGTACTTAATTATGCTTCTCTACATCATAATTTCTACATTTATACTGATCATGCATAGCTAAATCCACAACTAGGGTTGTGGGAACCCTGATGAACTAGCAAGGTAAAATCGGATAACGTGTAATTCTTGGAAGGTGTATTAGGGTGTGTTAATTATTATCTTCATTTTAATTACTTTTTAATGGGTGGCCAACGTTAGAACTCGTGTAGTATTACTTGCCGGATCAAGGAAGTAACGAATAGGAAACAAGATAATTAACAGGATTCGATTGAGATGTTCTCATGTAATCAATCGAACTAGATCAAGGGGAGGTTGTACTGGGACTAAAAGTAAGGTTTAGTATAGATACACCGCGGAGATGGATCATGTTCCGGGGTGAAATTTACCTATTTACTGGATCAAAGACTTAGGTAAACCTAGCTTACTGTCCTATACCTATACACCGTAAAAGGATTGCATGTATCCGATATCATCGAGTTAGGGATTCATGGGGATCACATCACCCTAATTATATCTTCTACTTATTGTTCATCTTTTGCATTAGTTTAGGATTAATACATTTTCTTTTACAAACCCCTCTTTCTTGGGAGATAAGTAAGTTAATCAATCTCGAGTTGCATTGAATTAATTCTGAAGTCTACCATATTCTTCGTGGGAACGATCCTAACCTCGATTAGGTTATATACTTGATGACCTCTTTACCTAAACAAGGAGGTGTGGCTTGGGCGACATCAAGTATTTTGGCATCATTGCCAGGGAATACAACAACAAGTAATTGGTGTAGTTACCAATTCAAGTCGATAAAACTAGTTTAAAACATCAAAATAGCGAAATTGCCCTTGGCAACTCAAAAAATTATTTCAAGACTATTTCTAGCATTAGTTTTACCATCCTGAACAATTGTAACTGTAGGAATTCCGATCCAAGCTTCCGATGTCCGAATGTTGACCAAAGTCAAATCTTGGCCCCAGAAATAACAAAAATCACAACTTTGAGCCTAAAAACCTCATTTTAACTATAAATTCAGTTCTGCAACTTCCTATAGTTCAGTTTTAATATTCTAGAACTAATGAAATTGACAAATCTCCGATCTGACACCAGAAAATTAGAATGGTATAAAAACTCACTTTTTCAATATCTTAAGCTTCCAAAAGGTACCAAAACTCATATTTACCATTTTAAAACATATGATTTCAGTTTCAACCATTCAAATAGTTCAAAATAGGCCCAAAGCAACTAACGACAGGGAAAAACAATAATTTTCATAGATGAGACCAAAAATGACCAACCAGGTCATTACATCATTCACCACTAAAAATAATGTTCATCCTCGAACATAAAGAAAAGAGGAGTACCTAAAGCCTAAAAAGGCTGGGATATTTGGCCCGCATATTCGACTCCAACTCTCAAGTAACCTCATCAATAGATCGGTGCCATTACCGAACCTTCACGGAAGGTATATCTTTAGATCTCAATCTCTGGACCTACTTGTCCAAAATAGCTATAGGCTCCTCCTTAAAGGTCAAATCTGAACCTAACTCAATAGAGTCCTAAGAGATCACATGGGACTCATCTGGAATATACCGGTGAAGCATAGAAACATGAAAACCAGGATGAGAAAATGATAATCTTGATGATAATGTTAGCTCATAGGCAACCTCACCAACTCTCTTCAAAATCTAAAATGGGCCAATGAATCTAGATTGAGCTTTCCTCTCTTCCCAAATCTCATCATACCTTTAATGGGTGAAATCTTTAGCGAAACAGTGTCACCAACAAAGAACTCCAGAGGCCTAGTCCTCTGGTCAGCATTGCCTTTCTAGCGGCTCTGAGCTATCAAAAGCTTATCCTAAATAAAATGAACCTGATCCATGGTATCTCTAAGTAGGTCCACACTCAACACATCATCGAAACTTGAGTCAAACCATCAAATGGGTAATCTACACCTCCGACCAGGCAAGACCTCAAATGGTGTTATCTGGATGCTGGAATGGTAACTATTGTTGTATGTGAACTCTACCAAAGGTAGGTGATGGTCCCATCGAGAACCAAAATCAATCAAACAAGCCCGTAACATGTCCTCCAACACCTGAATGGTGCACTCGGACTGACCATCTGTCTGGGGGTGGAAATCTAAACTCAAATCTACTCTAGTGCCTAAACCACGCTGTAGATCCCTCCAAAAATGAGAGGTGAACATAGATCCTCAGTCTAATACTATAGAAACTAGAACATTATACAATCTGACAATATCCCAGATATACAACCTAGCCAACTAATCCTCACTATAGCTAGTCTTCACCGCTAAGAAGTGAGTCGACTTGGTCAAATGGTCAAGTACTACCCAAACTGAATCAAACTTTCCCAAAGCCATAGGCAAACCTGTAACAAAGTTCGTAGTCATTCTTTCCCACTTCAACTCAGGTATGGATATCTTTTGCATCGATTCACTGGGATTTTGGTGTTCATACTTGACTTGTTGGCAATTAAAACACTTTGCCATAAATATAGCTATGTCCCTCCTCATTCCAAACCACCAATATCGTTGTTTTAGGTCGTGGTGCATCTTAGCCATACCCAGATGGATGGAATACCTAGAACAATGGGCCTCATCAAGTATTAGTCTCACCTAATCTCCCACTTTGGGTACACAAACTCTACTATGTATCCTAAAAACACCCACAGAATCAACAATAGCTTTCATGGTTTCACCCCTCGACACATGTCACGAATCAAGCATAACCTGGGGTCCTCAAACTGATGAACACATATCTGATCAAACAAGGAAGATCTAGCCTCAATAAAAGACAAAATATTATAGGGAGGAGAAATATCCAACCGAACCATCTGTCTAGCAAGCGCATGAACCTCCAAGGCTAGGGGCTTCTCCTCAGCCCTTAAGAATGTCAAACTCCCCATACTAGTAGCCTTTTAGCTCAAAGAATCTACTATAACATTTGCCTTCCCGGGGTGATATAAAATAGATATAATATAATCCTTAAGTAACTCCAACCATCTACGCAATCACATATTCAAGTTAGGCTAAGAAAAGATATATTTGAGACTCCAATGGTCGGTGAAGATCTCACAATGCACCTCATAGAGATAATGTCGCCACAATTTCAACACAAACAACACTGCAACCAACTCTAAGCCATGGGTAGGGTAGTTTCTCTTGTGCACTTTCAACTGTCTAGAAGCATAAGCTATCACTTCCCCTTTTTGCATCAGTACACTACCCAAACCCATACCAGAGGTATCACAATAGACCACGAATGATACTCCCTCCTATAGTAAAGCAAGAATAGGTGATGGATTTAACAAATTCTTGAGCTTTTGAAAGCTCGCCTTACACTCCTCGAACCACTGATATGCCACATCTTTCTGAGTCAATCTAGCCGATGGGGCTGCTATAGAAGAGAATCCCTAAACAAAACATCAATAATACCCTACTTAACCAATGAAACTCTAAATCTCAGTCACAGAAGTAGGCCTAACCCACTCATGTACAATTGCTACTTTAGTCGGATCAACCATAATACCCTTTTTTGACATAACATGGCCAAGAGATGCGACAGAATCAAGCAAAAACTCACATACGCATAGTACTATCTTTCTTCTTCAAAAATAATATAGGAGCACCCCAAGGAGACAAACATGAACGAATAAAACCCTTTTTCAGCATATCTTGGAATTGCTCTTTCAACTCCTTCAATTCATCCGGAGCTATCCAATAAGGAGGAATAGATATGGGCTTAGTGCCCGGCTCCACACTAACTGAGGTAACTCTGGACAAGACAAAGTCACTGACTTCGCATGGTAATCAAGAACAACATAATAAGGTGATAACCAATCCATACCTAATATCACATCAAAGTTCACCATATCTAACAATATTAAGTCAACAATAGTATATCTCCGCATAAAGATCACAACACACCCTCAGTACACCCAATTCACCACTAAAGATTCACCTACTGGGGTGGAAACACATATAGGCTCAGCAAGCGGCTCTCACAAAATATCAATATATGAAGCAAAATAAGTTGACACATAAGAATATGTAGAGCCCATATCAAATAAAACTGAAGCTGAATGGGGGTGTATTGGAACTATACCTGTGATAACTGTATCAAAACTCTTTGACTTTGCTATATCTAGAACATCATAGCAAACTCTACAACCACCACTAGCCTGTGGGCCTCCATGAGCTCCAACTCTCCCTGTGCTATGACCTCCTCTAGTGCCTCCGCTCATGCCCTGAGAGATGTCTCTAACTGCTGGGGATAGGGCTGAATGGGTTAGCTGAGCCCGTGAAACCTGAGTGGAAAAATTACGATATGGACAACAGTTGGCGAAGTGCCTAACCTTATCACAAACATAACAAGCTCAAATATCCTATCCCTATGATGAGTATGCTAAGAAACCATCATATTTTACCAAATCAAGAGAGTTATCATGGCCTATCTCAGTAGGCCTAGACCTATCAACACTATCAGATGCCTGGAAGAGCTACATGAACTGCCCGTCCCTGATGACCCTGCCTCTGAAACTCTTTATCCCATGGTGGGTGACCATTAAATTATCCATGATGATAGAACCTCTTTCTTCCGCCCTGCCTATCATATCTATTGTGCTCCATCATGTGAGCGTGATCTACCATATTCATAAAGGCACCCCCTACGAGTACCAGGGAAACTGTGGCTTCATGAAGAGAATCTGCTAGTCCATGAAACTGCGAACTAGAACTCGACCAAGATATCTAGGGAAAAATTATAGGAGTCCAAGGAAGATTCACTGATACAGAGGGAGAGCCACAATAAATCACAGCTGACTAAACTGGAGCTATAGAAGAACCGATCGATGTTGTAGAAACTGGTACATCAATAGTAGCTGGGGCTGGAGGAGATTTCTCCTATCTAGACAATATCCTCAATCATAAATCTTGAATCGAGAGTGAAACATCTGGGGCTATAGGTGGTGGAATAGGATTTGTTGGCTCTTCTATCTCTAAGCAGGCTCTAGCAAAGTCGACCTAGTCTGCCTTCTGGGCGGAGCTACACCTCTAGCAAGTCCTTGATCCCTAACTCTAGCACGAACCCTGCCTCGACCTCAAGTGGGAGCTATATCAGCAACCTTGGGCTCTCCTACTGATCAATGGGATCTGGTCATCGACATCTGCATAGAAGGACTAGATTAGATACTTTCAAACTTGTTGATATGAAGAAACACACAAATAAAATCAAGAATTAGATCTTTCCTATCAAGTATCCCATAGCCTCCCAAAGATAAGTATAGATGTCTACACACCGATCCGCGAGACTCTACTAGTTACCTTTCCCTTGACTCACGAGCCTAACAAACCTAGAGCTCTAATACATAACTTATCATGACCCAAAATGGGTCACTAAAGAAGAATGAAATAAAGCGGAAAGCAACACAATATAATATTAAATATCCCTAAAACCTAGAGTCATGAGTAGAAGAGCATTTATAATAGTGCAGAAGAGTAAATACACCTATCTCAAAGGAAGTACAAGTCTATCTCAAAGCAAAATATACGACTGTCTCATAATAACTGATACATAGTCTGAGAGAACAAAAATAAAAAAGAGAACCCAAAGATCTACGACGACTCAAAGTCTGAGCCTTACTGCTGAGATCTAGATGGTATCAATAATACTTAGGTGGAATGATCAACTGCTTTATCCTGAACTCTATACTCGATCTACAAGGAGGAAATAAAGTAGGGGTGAGTACACTCAGGCCTGAGGTACATATATGTCGAGTTGGGCTACAAGATAGAACCTGAGGGCTGATTAGGCCATGTACTGGAATATCTTAAGAAGTTACAGGCCTTAATAAAAAATACCTTGAAGCATTGGAGGCCTCAAAAGATGGAGTTAATATAGAATATAAGTATGCCAATGCCACACTATAAGTATGAAGCTGTATGCATACCAATGCAACAATAAAGTATATAATATGTGCATACCAATGCAACAATGGGGTATATAACATGTGCATACCAATACAATGATGGAGTATATAATATGTGCATATCAATGCAACAATAGAGTACATAGTATGTGCATACCAATGCAATAATGGAGTATATGACATGTTCATACCAATACAACAATGGAGTATATAATAAGTGCATACCAATGCAACAAAGTATATAATATGTGCATACCAATGCACCCAGTCATGTGTCAAATATGGGCATCCCAACGCCATCCAACTAGGAATCAGGTCTGTAAATACCAATGCAACTGAACCAAGATAAGATAAGTGCATACCAATGCAATACTAGAGTAAGATATGAGATGGCTCATAAGTAATGATAAACAAGGACAACGGTCAAAGCATCACAAGGGCTAGGTCAAGTCCATCAATAAGCCATATTAACTTCTCTTTCTCATCAATGATCAATTCCCGTCAAATCTAGACTCCGAAAGTCACAAAATATGCTTCTAAATCCAAACATAAGTCATAAATAACTTCAAGTTTCAACAAATCCCTTTCAAGGGTATCACAAGTCTCACAATATCATGGTAATATCAAAAGTGCCTCCTACCTTAAGTATTAAACTCAAATTTAGTTCTGCAACTTCCTGTATTTCAGTTTCAACATTCTGGAACTAATGAAATCGACGGATCCCCGATCCAACACCAGAAAATCAAAATCTTAACGGGATGGTACTTACTTTCATACAGGTGTTGCATGGCTGTCGTCAGCTCGTGTCGTGAGATGTTTGGTCAAGTCATGGTACAAGAACTCACTTTTTTAATAACTTAAACTTCCAAATAATGCCAAAACGCATATTTACCATTTTAAAAACTTAGAACTTCAGTTCTAACCATTCAAATAGTTCAAAATAGGCCCAAAGTAACTTACAACAGGGTAAAATAATAATTTTTACAGATGAGACCAAAAATGACCAACTAGGTCATTACATCAAATCACCACAATCTATTCAAATATGGCATCACAATCACATAACGAATCTAATGACACTAAAATCAATTAATTTGGAGGAAAAGAGTAATATGGTCAAAACTCCCATCCCAAAAAACTTAACCAGAATTTGAAAATTAATATATGAAAATGTTCTCCACGTAGTAAGGAACACAATGGAAAAAATGATTTCGAAAATATAGTTAATATGAGGGAGAAATCAACAATTCAAGTTTAGGAAACTCTATTCCAAAAATCCTCAAATTCCACCATTAAAACCCAAAATTAAAAGTTAAAAACATGAATTAATCAATAAAAATCAATGAGATAGGTAAGAAAATAGTTACCCAATCACTTTGCTTTGAAAACCTTGAAAATCTCCTCTTAAAACAAAGCTTGGAAAGTCAAAAATGGAGAAAGGGGCTTAAATATCATATTTTCAAAGACAACACTATTTTCAGGCATTGGTGTATTCCGCAAACACAGAGAAGAATTCGTGAACGCAGAGCCTTAAACCCCCCAACCCTTCGTGAATTTGGGGCTCGATCCGCGAATTCGAAGGTTCCCATTACAGTCCTCTGTGAATGTGAAGAGGGGTTTCGCGAATGTGGAGGTCAACAAACTAAACCTTCATGAATGCGGACCTACTCCAGCAAGCGCGGAGCACAAATGGGAGGCACTATATATCAGAAGCACCAACAATACTCAACTCAACCAAAAATAGGAATCGGACCCTCGGGAATTCATTTAGAACCCTGTGAATACAAACCATACATGAAAAACTATAAGAAACGATGATCCGAACACAATGGAACCACCAGAATTCAAATCTAGAACCACCGTGGTCCCGAACCCGAGAAAGATCGTTTAAATTAGTTTTAGACTCAAAAACTCAAAATATTCACGAAAGCTATAAAAATTGCAACAAAACCATTTCTAGCGTTAGTTTCATAACCTGGAACCACTGGACCAGACATAATTTTGATATAAGCTCCCAAACTCCACATGTTCATCAAAGTCAAACCTATGATCCAAAATGATCTAGAATTGCAACTTTGGGCGTAAAATCTCTCTTTTAATTCAGAATTCAGTTTTGATAGTCCCCCTACTCCAGATTCAACATTTCAAAACTGATGGAATCATCTTAATCAAAATCCAACTTTTAAACTCGACAAATATGGCTCAAAGTAAATTTTTGGAAGGGAAAAATGATAATTAAGTCCTAAATCCAAAAAAGACCTTTAGGTCATTACATCATCTACTACTAAAAATAATGTTCGTCCTCGAACATGAGATAAGGGACATACCTGAAGTCTCAAAACAACTGAGGGTATCAGACCCACATATCAAACTCTATCTCCCATGTAACCTCACCTTTGGGCATATGGCTCCATTGGACCTTCACTGAAATGATCTCCTAAGTCCTCAACTTCCTCACCTACCTATCCAAAGTGGTCACTGGTTTCTCCTCATAAGTCAAATCAAGGCTAAACTCAACTGAATCCATAAAAATCACATGAGACTCATCCGGGATGTAACACGGCAACATCAAAACATGGAAGACATGATGGACAAAAGACACGTTGGATGGTAAGGAAAGTCTATAAGCCACCTCCTCCACTTTATAAAAAATCTCAAAAGGACCCATAAACCTTAGACTTAGCTTGCCTTTCTCCCTGAATCTTATAACACCCTTCAAAGGCGACATTTTCAACCAAACCTTATCACCAACCGTGACCTCCAGGGGTTGAACCCGCCTATCAACATAACTCTTTTCGCGACTCTGGGCTGTCACCAATCTACTGTGAATCAATTGTACTCGCTCAAAATCATCTCTCAACATATCAACACCGATGCTCACTACCGCTATTGTGTCAAACCAACCTATGGGCGATCAACACCTTCGACCATAGAAGGTCTCAAAATAAGCCATCTGAATGCTGAAATGGTAACTGTTGTTGTAAGCAAACTCCGCTAAGGTCAAATGTTGATCCCAACTAGCTCGAAAATCAATAACACAGGCTCGAACCATATCCTTTAGTATCTGAATGGTCCTCTCAGACTGACCATTAGTTTGAGGGTAAAAAGTTATATTCAAATCCAAATGGGTACCTAAACCATGATGTAAGGCCCTCCAAAAGTATGAAGTAAACAAGATCCCCAATTTGATATGATAAACACGGGGACCCCGTGAAGTGTCACTATATGATTAATATAAAGCTGGGCTAGTATCTCCGTAGTATACCTCATTTTGACTAGAATATAGTGCACAGACTTGGTCAATTGATCCATCACTACCCAAATAGAGTCAAAACCCCCAAAGTAGGAGGTAAGCCAACAACAATGTCCATGGCAATGCGTTCCCACTTCCACTCAGGAATGGGCATCTTCTGAAGCTCTCTACCTGGCCTCAAATGCTCACACTTAACCTATTGACATGTTAAGCACTTGGCAAAGAACTAAACTATACCTCTTCATACCATACCACCAATAATGTTATCCTAAGTTGTGGTAGATCTTTGCTTCCCCTGGGTGAACAAAATATCTAGCACAATGTGCCTCCCACAATATCAATCTGGTCGAATCTCCCATCTTAGGCACATAAATACGACTCCCAATCCTCAGAACACCATCAGAATCAAGCTTTGATTCCCTAGCTTCACCTCTAGTCTCTTTATCCCAAATAATACATAACTTCTCATCCTCAAACTACTTCTCATAAATTTGACCCATCAAAGATGAGCGGGCCTCAATAAAAGAAAGCACTCCACCCTGCTCTAAAAGTTTCAACCTCACTAACCCATTTGTCAATATCTGGACATCTCTAGCCATCGATCGCTCCTCAACCCGGATATCTTATAGGCTCCTTATACTAGAATTCCTCCTACTCAGTGCATTGGCCACAACATTGGCCTTCCCAAGATGATAGAGAATGTTCAAGTCATAATATTTTAGGATCTTAATCGACCTTCTTTGCCTCAAATTTAGATTCAGGTGACTAAAGATATACTGAAGACTGCGATGGTTAGTAAAGATCTCACAATAGACTCCATAAAGGTAATGACGCCATAACTTTAACACGAATACAACAATAGCTAACTCCAAATCATGGGTGGGGTAGCACCTCTCATGGACCTTTAAGTGTCTAGAAGCATAAGCAATAATCTTCCCTTTCTGCATCGACATACCACCTATACCCACTCCCGAAGCATCACAATAGACTGTGAAATCAATACCCTCCTCCAACAATGTCAGAATATGAGCTGAAGTCAACAATAACTTGAGCTTTTGGAAGCTCTCCTCATACTCATTAGTGCAATGGAACACCATATTCTTCTGAATAAGTCTAGTAAGTGGAGTTAAAATAGTGGAGAAACCCTAAACAAAATAGCAATAATAACCAGCCAAGCCCATAAAACTACAAATCTTTGTACCTGAGGTAGGCCTAGTCTAACCCCAAACAACCTTAATCTTTGTCAGATCAACTCGAATACCCTCTTTGGATACCACGTGCCCCAAGAATGCTACTGAACTCAACCAAAATTTGCACTTAGAGAATTTTGCATACAATTTCTCCTCTCAAAGTCTCTGGAGCATGATTCTCAAATATCTCACATAATCCTCTTAGGTCTTGGAATAGACCAAAATATCATCGATGAACACAATCACAAACGAATTCGGATACCACCGAAACGACCATACCTGGTGCAAAAATCTCTCTTAGGAATATCTATTGGCCGAATAAAGCGCTGATGATACCCAAACCTCAAGTCAATCTTAGAAAACAATGCAGCTCCCTGAAGCTGGTCAAACAAATCATTAATAGGAGAAAATAGGTTCTTGTTCTTGACAGTCACTTTGTTCAACTGTCAACAATCAATACATATCCTCATAGACCCATCCTTCTTCTTCAAAAATAGAACTGGGGTACCCCAAGGTGAAACACTACGGCGAATAAAGCCCTTACTCAACACATCCTAAAGCTTTTTCTTTAGTTCTTTCAACTCAACTGGAGCCAACCGATAGAGAGATAGAAATGGGCTTTATGCCCAGCTCAAGGTCAATAGAAAAGTCGATGTCCCGATCAGGAGGGACTCCAGCCAAATCAATACAAAACATATCCAGGAACTCACAAACCACTAGAATAGACTCCATAGAAGGTGACTAAGTAGTAGTATCATGAATAAAAGCTAACTAAACCAAACATTCATGATCAATCAACTTTTAGGACCTTATATAAGGTATTACTTTACTAGGATAGGAACCTTTTGAACCGGTCCACTCAATCCTTGGTCTACCTAGCATGGCTAAGGTAACGATCTTGGCATAATAATCAAGAATAGCAGGATAAAGAGATAGCCAATTCATACCTTTCATTCAAACTCTTAAGGACAATAAAGAATGCTTACATCAACTTACTTCATATTGGCAACTCAAATATACCTTCTAGGCTTACATAGAAAATCATAAACTTAAGCAAAACATCATCTTAACTATATACTATCTTTGATACACCTCTTCTTACCGAATGACTTAGCTACAGTTCATTTTCTCATCTAAGGATCGTAGGAACACACTTATACCATTCATATTTACTGCAACATAACATCATAATTCCTCACTTACTCTATGTCAATCCTATTAGATCAAATATCAACCTATTATCATCACCTTCACGCTACCATCCTTTTTTATCAAGACACTTAACCTAGTTTAAGCTTAGTGTCTAGTACTAAACACGTATGGAAATATAGTTTTCCACATACTAGACTAACTTATAATTATTAAATAAAACAAAAAAAATATTCGCCCACTGATACCTTACTATAAGTAGTCAATCAGTATCTCTTAGTCTACCTAGTTATAGTTTTTCATTATATTCCCTTTCAAAATCTAGGTGCTTCTTGCCTGTTCACTCTACATCATTGCCTAGTTAAGACCATAACTCTATGTATATTATAGAGCTTTCTTTCAAACTCATAGGCCTACTTAGATCTATCAACTCACAATTACTCTACCCTTCCACTCAATGCCTATACTTTGCCTTTACTAAATTTGATAAATCAACCTAAATCCTTTCTTATTCAAGTGTAATCTAACTCATCCTAACTAACAACTTTTACTCTGCCTTCTATCATGAAAGCTAGAAGATACTTATTACTATTTAATCAAACCCAAAAAAGACTTGACTTAATACTCTATTACTTAGCTTATAGATAAATAACTCTTAGATACATGCCTTGATCAACTATTATTCCCACTCTCTGGTTTCTACTTTTTTTCTAGCTTTAAGATTATTCTACAACTTATGGTAAAGCCTCTAATCACACTCTGTTGAAGGGAAACACCAATCATTTAGAGACATAACCTCCCTCTCAAGGATAATAAATGAAGAAACATTTAGAGAAGAGAATCTAAAAGTATGCCTTACTTTAATTAGAGTGCATAACTAATATGGAGAAAGATGTATTCATTTGAATCAATAGACTTAAGTCACAATAATCAGTTTCTCTCAAGCCTTATGCAGTCTCTTTACTTTATGAAGGCTTTATCTGAGAGTATCTCATCAACAAGAACTTGAAATTTAATATTTCAACCACCTAGATTATGAGAGGTAGTCGAATGGATCTAAGAAACACATAAATCTAAATAAGTTTCTTATGGCACATCTCTATTGCATGATCTAAAGTATGAAAGAATGAGAGATATCTCGTAAATTACTTATAGCCTCCTAATTATAAGTATGATTCACAATACACATATAAGCAAGACTCTACTAGACACGACTTCGTAGACACCCTAGGATACTTGAACTCTCTGCACTGATACCAAGTTTGTCATGCCCCGATCCTACAAGCTAGATGTGGCCGACACTCAAGAAAATATTATTGGTCCCTAAGCAAACTTTTGGCGTGGTTGACTCACTCAGCTGAAGACTTAACATACATGTGGAAGCTTTATAAGGTGAACCTTCAAAACATTTAATAAAACTCAAAGAATATCAATCATAATGTATATAAAATCCCTAAAATATCTGTTGATAAAAATACTATTAAATGCTTGAAATATTTGAATGAATAGACTAGACTGACTCACAAACTTTGTCTATGAAGCTTCTACTAAACTAATGATTATTGTCATAACAAGACCCATGACTACCTGACTATAAAATAAATAAATCAAACTAATTAACTGGAGCCCTCTAGGAACAAGGAGGTCTTGCCAACTACCACTGGAAAGTTGTCTTACTAAATGTCTGCTATCTTGGGTATCTGAGTCTGTATCATAAAATAATACAGCACCATAGGCAGCCAATACATAGAATGCATGATAGGGAAGATGGCAAAAAAGTATAAGGACATGATACTCAAGTTTAGAACTGAACACTGAGATAGCTTAATTGAGAAAAGTATATCATGCAAGTAAAAAATTTGCTTTAAACATGTTTAAGAGTGCAAATCATAGTATGGAAGAAATACTTATATTAATACATTAATGAGCATAACTTAATGTATGAAAATATAATTCTTAAAATGCTAAACTCTGAAAAATAGCTCAACTCAATTAAATATACAACATAATAAAAGAAAATACTTTAATAAAGAAATAATATATCTTAGTGTATAAAAAAACTTTACTTCTTGGGGAGTTTCTCTAATCGACAACCATCACTATGAGTCTCGTTATGACACAATGTCTTGCCTACTCTGCCAAAGCCATACCATACTTTACCGAGGTAAGGGACGAAGTACTAGAGGAGTGGATCCATCCAAAAACTAGGCCATCTTAGTGGCAAATGAGGAGTTATACTTTTGGTACAATCCTATTCTACCTTTGATACATAGTTTATGAGTCCGACTTATTATTACTTTTACCCATATCAATGCTCAATACTTGTCACGACCCAAACCTAGGGCCTAGCCATGACACGACAAATGTGACACCCAAGAGTAAGCAAGCATAAAATAGCATCATAAGAGTCAACATTTCCACTAAAGAGATTACATTAACATAACATCCAAAATAAGGCTCTGCATCGTAGATCTTTGTCGGGTTTAGAACATAGCTTTATTAGCTCACCCTTAAGATTAGCACAGTACAAAAGTCTTCAAATAACATCATATGCAAGAAACACCGTGCTTGTCCCCAAACCATGGGACTCACTAATCTTCTATAGCAATATCTGAAAGTTAGCCACAAATATGAGGGGTAGAGTTATCGTTCGACCCTGTATAGTGATATCATGTAGGCAATAGTATGCGTTAGTACGTTAGAATGTACTAATAAGTATGTAAACATGCAATGCATCAATAGGCATGGTACATTATAGCAATATGCATAGACATAAGAAATATAACAAGGACAAGATATGCATGAACAATACAATATTTAAAATCATGTATAGAAGCATCATAAAATATTTTATCACCTAATAGACATACATATGTGGGAGTAAGACCATAACTGACATTAAAACCATGCATACTATTACATGAAGTCCTGATATTTCCTCTAGCTCGAGCAAAAGAGGAGTCTACTTTGCTAAGGTAGACTCGAGTCTCACCCTATAGGCTATATCCTAACATAGTGAGAACCCATCATTTGACCCCACCCTTTAGGCTCTATTCTAGCACGGTGAGTGTCCATCGTTAAAGCTAAATTGATCAATTAGCATACCTTTAAGGCATAATAACATGAACACCAGTCCTATGGTGGCATATAGTTATGGGACAATAGAATCTACAATGCCCTCTAGGTGCTAAGTCATATCCCACAAAATACATAATCATGCATATACATAGAAATCATCATAATTTATTATTTTTCAAAATTATACTTTCATAGCTTGTAAAATAGACATCATGACTCCATTATAACATAAGAATAGTTCATCTACATCACTTTTCATATTAGTGTGGATATTCACCCCCACCTTATCATCATTATCATCATCATAACATTAGAGTTTTTTTGGTTACCCTCATCATGTACTTATCATCACGTTATCATCATCATAAAAATCATTATCATAAGACCATACCTTCATAGTTAAAATCACATTCATAAAAGTCATAGATTTATCATAGGAAAACTAAGGCCATGTGTGGGTCCATGAACAATTGAGTTGAAATCATGCAATTTACTGAAATTCATAGAGAAAATATGCAATTTAAATCAATTTGGATCATTAGTAAAGGAACCCACATCGATTGTTTTTTTAAAAACTAATCATAAACTTGATATCATTTATGGCAAAACCATCAACTTTCATGCAATTGAGTTGAATTTATAGTAGGATAAATCAATAGTCATCATCTCAATCATAATTGATTACAATAGAAATAGGGAAGATCCATACAATTTCATAATTAAATTAAGATAAAAATTAATAATTGAGAAGGGACTCCATAAAAGAGAGGATTCCATGGATGAATCTTATATACCTTAAATGATTGATTTGGAAAAATTGAATAAAAAGGGAAGATTTTTCTTCACTTGAGATTCAATGGAGCTTAACTTGAAGAAGAAACAATCCCTTGAGAGTAGTTTTAGAGAGAAATTTTTTGTAATGTGTGAATGGTTAAAGAATGGGATTACTTTGGGTTTAAAGGCAATTTATAGAATGAATTTTGGTGCCAAAAATCGCCCAAAATCACTTAAAAGGCTTAGGGAAAAGTCTAAGGCTTTTTCACTTAGTGCGGAAATTTTAAAGAAACAATTGAACTATATGGGAACAAGTCCGCAATGTGGACCCATTTTGACATAGTGTATTTTTTTTGCAAAATTTAATTTTTTCCCCTGTTTTGACCTAGGAATGAGTCTAGGTCACTTTTATACTTAAGCAAACCCTATCTGTGATGCGGAGAGGTCACACACTCTTCTAGAAATGCAAAATTTTATGATAAATTATTTTTAGGTACGGGTGATCTAAAAATCTAAGGCGACCCTTTTCCTAATCAATTTTGCATCCTGAAAAAGAATACTAACTCAAATTTGCCAAATAATTAATGGATTTTCATACATTCAAGATATACACTATAAGGACATTCTGAGTCACATTGAGAGGTATTATAATACTATTCCCAAAAGTATTAAATATATGCTCATACTTAAAAGAATGTATATTGCTCAAAGTGTTACTTTTTTTTTCTTTGGGACTTAGCCCAACTTAGTATTGTAATGACCTTGAAGGTCATTTTTGGCAAATTTGACTTAATTACAATTTTGTCCTTCTCGAAAGTTGTCTTGGGTCATTTTTGGATGAGTCAAAATTCAAATTTTGAAAATTTGCTAAGAAGTTGGAGTTTTGCAAAAGAAAGTGTTTTCAAAGACTTAATGTTGGAAATTTTGAATTTTGATGTCATTTTGAGTTTTGAGTGTCAAAATCTGATTTCATCAATTGCACCAGTTTTGAAATGTCGAATCTTGTCTAGGAGAACTTGCAGAACTGAATTTAGAATTAAAACAGAGATTTTAGGCCTAAAGTTGCAATTCTACTTCATTTTGGATCATAAGTTTGACTTTGATCAACATTCGGAGTTCGGGAGCTCGCATCGAAATTCTATCAGTTTCAGTAGTTCCAGGTGGTGAAACTAACACTAGAACTGACTTCGCTGGATATTTTAGATCTTCTAGGAATATTTTGAGTTTTTGAGTCCAAAAATAGTTTAAATATCTCTCTGGTTCGGGATCATGGAGGTTCTAGATTCGAATTTTGATGGTTTCATTGAATCTGGATTATCATTTCTGCCAGGGCTCCATGTTTGGTTTGTGTTCACGGATTATGAACAAATTCCCAAGGGTCCTATTCCTAATTTGTTGTTGTTGTGTTTTTCTGGGGTTGACTGGTTCTGGTGCATATACCCCTAACCCTCTACGTTTGCACCCTCTTCTCCACTTTCATAGGGTTGTGGCCGTTTAGCCTTCGCGTTCGTGGAGCATTGCGTGGGCCTGAACATTTTCAGTTTTAAAAGACGCATTTTATTCCTAATCCACTATTTTCAACTCTTCATGCTCCATTTTTAAGAGGGATTTTGAGACTTTTTAAGGCAAAGTGATTGGGTAACTAATTTCTAACCTATTTGATTTTCTAAACTTAAAATGTTGATTTCTCCCTTATCTTAACTCTATTTTCGAAACCATTTTTACCATTGGACTCCTTGTCACCTCGAGAATATTTTCATACATTAATTTTCAAATTCTGGACATATTTTCCAGAATGAGATTTTTGACCATTTTACTTTTTTCTCTGAATTGATTGATTTTAGTGTTATTAGATTTATTATGTGATTGTGATGCTATATTTTAATAGATTTTGATGAATTACAGTATCGTAGAAGAGGGAAAACAACAAATTTATCTTGATTTGAGACCTTACTTGAGACAAGTGGACTTCTAACCTTTTGTTTAGTATGAATGAACCTTGTATGTTCCTATGTGTATGGAATTGAGTATTTGGAGGTAGAATTGTATCATTGTAAGTTTAATCAATATGGTTCTATATTAATTTATAAATTAATTGTGAATTCATAATCTATGTGATCTTGTGAATCAATTGACATTGATGATATTGAGATACTGATGATATTGAGACATTGATAATATTGAGATACTGATGATATTGACACATTGATGATATTGAGATACTGAGAATGCTGAGACATTGATGATATTGTGATTCTGGTGATAATGAGACATTGATGATATTGAAACACTGATGATATTGAACTATTGATAATATTGAGATATTAAGATCATTATGATGTTGATACTATGATTTTATTGTGATCAGACACATTGAATTTGCTATTATTTATACATTGATACTTGTGATTGCTACGATCGAGATGTGAGTAAGGGAACAAGTGAATTGGTGGTCAAGGTCTCTATCGGTCGGGCCAAGGTACTATGCTAGCAAATATTAGGTCCAAGGTAATTTTTGGATAGGTGACATGAGCAGAGGTCATTGTTGGTCATGATCACAGATACATGGTCCATGTGTGGCCCCATGGGTTCTGATTGAGGCAGTAATCTGATCAGCAAATGTGTATTCTAGGACAAACATGCATCACGATTACTTGACATTGCATTTCATTATGTACATTTTATGGCATCCACTTCATCTCATCTCATATTTGGTTAATATTATTGTATATCATTTATGAGATTTGTAACTTATTATATTGTTGATCTTAAGTACGTGTTGGACCTAATTATATACCTGTATATTGAGGTGTTATATCAGTTGATGAGCATATATCTACATTACTATGACTTGTATATTATATTGTTCTTGGACTTTTCTGAGTGCACGGTTATAGTTTGGCGGATTATGGTTGGAATTTAAGGAGTTACTTGCGTTCTTCATTACTTTACTTTAGGTTAGTTCTATTTCATTGAGTATCTTGTTGTTTGGTGCTTACCCCTTACTGTATTTTTATAGGTTGTGAGCCAGTCCGTCTGCTAGACTTCTATTTTTTGGATCGAGCTTCTGAATTACTTGTGAGGTAACTGCTTAGTTCTCCAGTAGGCCTTCGAGGATCCCATTTTATGTTTTTGTACTATTTGAGGACTAGACATTATGACTTGTATTTTATTTGAGTATATGATACATAGAGGCTTGTACATGTGACATCAGTTCTTGGGATGGTTGTATTTTGTTTTCTTCTTTATCTATATATCTTATTAAATTGTTAGCTTCCGTTTTATTATTTTGATAAGTCATTGGGATTTGGGTTGATTCGACTTGGTGGGTCAGGTAAGTGCCATCACACCTAGATTTTGGATCATGACAATTTGGTATCATAACCCAAGTTCATAGGTCTCGCATTGTATGAGCCAAGTCTAGTAGAGTCTTGAGGATCGGTATGGAGACATTTGTTGCTTATCCTTGAGAGGCTGTGAAGACCGTTGGGAAATTCTTGTTTGCTTCATTCTGATTTATTTGTGCATGGTTTTTGTTTAAGTGTTCGTGTGTCCTTTGATAGATGGCAAGGACCAGAGCTACCGTTGCTTCAGTACGAGGAGAGCCACCCCTGATGTTGCTATTGAGACCCCAACTAGGGGTAGGAGTCGTGCCAGAGGGAGAGATAGAGGCCAGGGTTGAGGAGTCGCACTAGCGAGGGATTATGATCGGGGTATCTCTCTCGAGACATATTTGGATCTTAGAAAGGAGCAGGTTTCACATGAGTTTTTTGCAACACCACTACTTTAGGATAGACTATTGAGAGATTTGGGTATGTTGGAGACTTAGGGGTAGACTAGTAGCTCAACTGACACTTCTGGTACTTCATAGACTCGAGTTGGGGTTCATCCTCAAGATCGGTTACAGGACCCCGAGGTCCAGGTTCAAGTGGAGTAGTCACTAGTAGCTCCGATTATTGAGATTCTACCAGTAGCTTCTTTGATTGATGATGATCAGTGAAGTTATGAGAGATTTCAAAAGATGGCCCCACCTTAATTTTAGGATGGAAAGATGGAGGATGCACATGAGTTTCTGACCACTTGTAAAGAGTTACTAGGGTTGTAGGACTAACAGATACAGATGCTTTGAGATATGTCACCCTCCAGCTCTGTGGGCCAGTCAAGGAATGGTGGAGGACTTGTATAAGATCCCTTCTGGTTGGGTCTCCTCAGATGACTTTGGAAACCATTCTCTGATGCCTTTTATGATCTTTTTATGCCTTGGATTGTTCTCGAGGAGAGATAATTGAGATTTGAGAGTTTGAGGCAGGGCACTATGACAGTCTCAGAGTTTGAGGTTTACTTTTTCCAATTGGACCATCATGCTATACATATACTTCCGATCGAGGTGGAAAAGGTTCATCTGTTTGTGAGAGGGCTAGTATATCCTATCAGATAATCGATATTTTGGGTAGCTAGGGATGGATCTTCCTTTCAGTTAGTGAGTAGTGCTTCCAAGGAGGCAAAGTTGATATAAAGAGAGGAGGTTAGGGACCCTAAAAGGGTTCATATTTTAGGATAGTACTTAGTTGCCTCATCATGGGGCAGAGTTATGGTCAGAAGAGGTAGTGCATCCCATCATTGCATGGTTCATGCAACCTTGATAGCTTTAGATGGAGGACGAGGTCCCCATGATTCCTATAGTTCAGGGCAGAGTTCATCTGGTTCCAAGTAGAGGCATACAGTCGGGAGAGACTACAACATCCCTTTTATTTCTTCATACCAGTAGTTCACCTAGAGATCTTGCTATGGGTATAGATCTCCCAGTTATTTGATATGACAGTGCCTAAGGTAAACTTATTTTAGTCCCTACCATACATACTTCACAGCATCGATCAAAGATTTGGCACCACCAGCCAGAGGTTTAGCCCCACAAACTGTGGGTCGAGGTAGAGGTCAGACAGATAGAAGGAGATATACTGGTGGTAGGTGAGCAGGTGACTTTCCACTCAATTAGGAGGTAAGAGGTTGGCTTTTATGGGTGGAGGTCAAGGTGGCCATTTCTATGCCTTTCTAGGTAAACTCGAGGTTGAGGCCTCCAATGTTAGGATCATAAGTATTATTCCAGTTTGTCATTCCCCTGCATCTGTGTAATTTGATCCTATCTCTAATTATTTTTATGTGTCTGCTTATTTCTCCTTAGGGTTTGAGTTGCCTTGGGATTCTATGTATGTGCATATTCATGCTTCGACCCTAGTAGAAGAGTCCTTATTAGTGGATCGGGTGTACCAATCTTGTCTTTTTACCTTGGGGGGCTGTGAGACTTGGGTAGATTTGATTATATTGGATATATGATTTTGATGTTATTTTGGGTATGAATTGGCTATCTTCTTATCATGCTATTTTTTATTATTATGCCAAGACTGTTACCTTAGCCATTCCAGGTAGATCGAGCATTGAGTGGACTAGTTCGAAGGGTTCCTATCTTAGTAAAATTATATCTTATTTAAGGGCCTAAAAGTGGATTGATTGAGGATGTTTGGCTTACTTAGGAAGTTCCTCCTGATCAGGACATTGATTTTGCTATTGACCTTGAGCCAGGCACCAAGCCCATTTCTATCACTCCCTATCGGATGGCTCCAGTTGAGTTGAAGGATCAAAAGAAACAACTTTAGGATATAATGAGTAAGGGCTTTATTCGCCCTAGTGTCACCTAGGGGTGCCCCCGTTCAATTTGATAAGAAGAAGGATGAATCCATGCGGATGTGTATTTATTATAAATAGTTGAACAAAGTGATTGTTAGAAACAAGTACCCGCTCCTTCGCATTGATGATCTGTTTGACCAGCTTCAGGGAGCTGCATGATTTTCTAAGATTGACTTGAGGTCTGGGTATCATCAGCTTCAGATTCAGCCATCAAATATTCCCAAGACAGTTTTCTGATCTGGACCAACTATGGCCATTATGAGTTTTTTGTTATGTACTTTTGTTTGACTAACACCCATACAGTATTTATAGAGTTGATGAATGGGGTGTTCCGGCCATATTTGGATTTGTTCATGATTGTGTTTATCGATAATATTTTGGCCTATTGAAAGACCGAGGAGGACCACCTGAGACATTTGAGAATTGTGCCCTAGAGGGTTAGAGAGGAGAAGTTGTATGAAAAATTCTCCAAGTGTGAGTTCTGGTTGAGTTTAGTAGCATTCTTGGGGAACATGGTATCCAAGGAGGGTATTCGAGTTAATCCGACGAAGATTGAGGTTGTTTGGTGTTGGACTAGGCCTACCTCAGCTACTGAGATTCGCAGTTTTATGGGTTTGGCTAGTTATAATGGCCGTTTTATTCAGGATTTCTCCACTATTGCAGTTGCACTAAGTAGACTTACTCAGAAACATTTGATGTTTCTGTAACACCCCCATGTTTAAAAGCTTGGAAAAGTGAGAAGGCAAAAAATCCCTGAAAGTTTGACTATACAAGCCCATCTACGATCGGTAAGGAAACCCATGGGTCATTGGTGACCTCGTAAAAATTTTCGGGAAAGATGGAAAATTTAAAAAGGGTCACTAGAATTCTCTATGAAGTAACACACGAGTTGTAAAACATTCTATGACTTGTAGACTATTATCGTGGAAAGGGCCTTAAGGAACCAAACATCTATCTAAGAAAGCATGTTATAAAGTACTGTATGACCCGTATTAGGTTCTATGACTCATAAGTGCACTCGTGGAGAATTCTAGTAGCTAAACTTTTGTGACACCCTAGTCTACAAGACTGTCTATGAATCGTAGGTCATTCTATGGCCCGTAAGAGGGGTCTTGTGGATGACTTTGACAATTTTTAATGAAGGGTGTTTTCGACTTTTCCAATCCTCCTGAGTTCTAAAGTACGTCGTTTTGGTCTTTTTAACTACCCAAACTGGCTTGGTACCTATAAGAACTCTTCTTAACTCATTCAAAGACTCTAATTCTAAAAGTTTTCTCTCAAGGATTTCAAATATTTCTGTCTCTAAGCCAAGGGTTCCATTAAAGTTAAATCTGAAGGTTTACTAAGGATTTCTCCAGATTTCTCACCCCAATCTTAGGGATTCTACTTGAGGTATGTAGGGTTTCATTCATGGATTAGTTTCATCCATGAAGCCC
Organism: Solanum aculeatissimum; assembly: GCA_038996855.1. NCBI lineage: Eukaryota > Viridiplantae > Streptophyta > Magnoliopsida > Solanales > Solanaceae > Solanum > Solanum aculeatissimum. The sequence continues at coordinate 37,044 of JBCEWC010000156.1, forward strand.
AATCTAAAATCTTCTTTTTATCAAAGTTTCATGATGATTTCTTATGGGTTTTTAGGATATGATTCCTAGTGCATTGATTATGATGTCTACATGAGGATTAAAACTACTTAAGCATGAATTATGATGAATTTTATGATGTATATGATTTTTAATAAAAAGTGTATGATTTCATAATATACATGATTAGGGTTTAATGATTTGATGTGGGTTCCCTTACTAATGATCCAAGCTGATTTTAATACATGTTTTACTCTATGAATTCTATCCAATTGCATGATTTGACTTAATTTCTTGTGAGCTCACATTTAGCCCTAATCCCTTATGTTAAAGCTATGAAGTTTCATGATTTTGATTTCAAGTATGAAAAAGTATGTTTTATGACCATGATGATGGTATCAAAGCTATGATGAGGTTATGATGAAGTGGGCAATAAAAACCCTAAATGTTTATGATGATAATGTTAAGGTGGGAATGTCTACCTACACTATGATCAAAGCAAAGTAAATGGACTCTTCTTATGATATGATGTTTCATGGAAGCTACGATGATTATTTATGAATTATGAAAATATGATTTTAATGAAAGATGAACTATGTTGAAAGCTATATATATACATGATTTAAAGTATTTTGTGGGATATGACTTAACACCGAGAGAGCTTTGGTAGATACCGTAGTCCCATAACTATGTGCCACAATAAGAATGATATTTATGATTTTATGCCTTAAAGGTGTGCTAATGAGTCCATATAGATTCTAATCGACACTCACTGTGCTAGGATAGAGCCTAAAGGGTGTGGTCAAAATGATGGTTCTCATCATGCTAGGATAGAGCCTATAGGGTGAGAGTAGAGTTTACCTTGGCAAAGTTTAGTCCTCTTAACTCGATGAGAGTGAACATTGGGATTCTATGTAATTGTCTGCATAGTCTTATGAATGTCGGTTATGGTCTTATTCCCCACATGTATGCAATGATGCCTTATGGATTTTTATGATGTTTCCTCATATGATTTTAAGCATGCATGCTCATGCATATTGTACCCTATCCTATTGATGAAGATTATGCATATTGTTATTATTGTGATCTCCTTTTACTTCATGATATACCTACATACTTAGTGCATTTTATGTACTAACGCGTGCGTTTTTATCTGCATGACCCAAACCGTGTAAGGATGGACGTTAAGGAGGCTATTCCATTTAGTGACTAGTTTCATATACCGAGTTCGAAGAGTATTTATTGATTTCCCATACTTTGAGAATGAGTCCTATGATGTTTTCCTTTACCTTAAGACCTTATCATCTATTATCTTTGATGTACATATTGATGGTGTGCTAGAGAACTAAGTGCTAGACCCCAACAAGATCTATGATATGATGTAGAGGTATGTTTTGGACTATGAATTGGATTTATATTTCCTATAGAAACTATGATATTTATGTTTTATGTAGTTCTGCTTGCTTATTCTCTTATGTATGCTTATTTTACCTTATGAATGCTTATGATATGCACACGAGAATTGGATGGGATGCCTTTGGGTGTCACATTCATTATGTCATAGCTAGGCCCTAGGTCCAGGTTGTGATAAAAGTGGTATCAGAGCACAAGGTTTGAAAGCATCCTAGGGAGTCCAACATGCCGCATAAAGTAAAGTCTTATTCATTCGTGTGAAGCACCTCACATCCATGAATAAGAGGCTATGATACATTTTAGGAAAACAATACTTCACTTCTTTCTTTGTACTCTATGTCTTGCCTTCAAAGCTTTCGTGTCCAAATGATTGTTTCTTGGTGATTTCAAAAATGGCTCCATAATGTGCTCCATTTCCAAGGGGAAATAATGTCGATGCAAATCAAGTCCCTCTGCAAGCTCTACAAGTCCCTCAGGCGGACTCAGTATATAATGATGAACTTAGGACCGCGATTATGATATTATCCCAAAAGGTTGCTTCTCCTAAGGCTCCCACTCCGACTTCAAGAATAAGAGATTTTACTAGAATGAATCCCTCAGAGTTTCATGGTTCAAAGGTGGATGAGGATCCACAAGAGTTTGTTGATGAAATTTACAAGATAGTGGAGATCATAGGGGTGTCTTCTGAAGAGATGGTTGACTTAGCATCGTACCAACTAAAATGTGTGGCTCAAGTATGACATACTCAATGAAAGTCTGAAAGGGTTGATGAAAGAGTTATTGACGGGGAGATGTTTAAAGTTGCTTTCCTGGATCGTTTCATTCCAGTTGAACTATGGGCAGCTTAGGTGATGGAGTTCATGAGTTTGAGGCAAGGGGTATGAATGTGAGGGAATATGCCCTCAAATTCACAAAATTATCCAAGTTTTCTCCTTTGATAGCCGATTCAAGGGCTCATATGAGCAAGTTCATTTTAAAGGTGTTCAGTTTGGTAAAGATGGAATGCAAGGCTACAATGTTTGTCAAGGAAATGGATATCTCTAGGCTCATGACATACGCTGAACAAGTGGAGAGTGAGGAAATGCAAAAGATGAGGTCAAGAGAGTCCAAAAAATCTTTCCATGAAGAAGGATTCTCCTTTGTTAAATATGGTGGTGGCCGATTCCAACAAGGCCAAGGGTCTTCAAAGGGTGCTAGTCAAAAGTTTGAGAAAGAAAAAGGGGACAATCCTAAAGCTCAAGGAGATGTTGTGAGAGGTGGTGTCAATCCTCATAGGTGCTCTAAATATGAGAGGAACCACGTTGGTGAATGCTTAAGGGTACCAATGCATGTTTTTGTTGTGGAAAGGTAGGACACAAAATTGTTGACTATCTCTATGCGGCTAACAAAGGTAAGGGAGGTCGTCCTCAAGGTCAAATAGCTCAAAAGGGGCAAGTGCAACAAGGTGCCCAAGCTTAAGGTGGTGGTCCCCAGGGTAATTGATTCTATGCTTTGCATGCTAGGCAAGAAGTTGAGGAAGCTCCCAATGTGGTTACCGGTATGTTAAAAGTCTTTGATCATTATATGTATGTCTTGCTTGACCTTGGTGCCAATATGTTTTTTGTTACTCCTTATGGCTCTATGAAGTTTGATGTGCTTCTGGAAGTGTTACTAGGGCCGTATTCTATTTTTACTCCTATTGGAGAGTCAATTCTAGCCAAGAAATTCTATAGAAAATATCCCATGTTGGTCTTGCATAAAGTCTTCCATGTGATCTTGTTGAGCTTGACATGACTGATTTTGATATTATTCTTGGCATGGATTGGTTAAATGAATCCTATGCTTCTATCGATTGTAAGACTCGCAAGGTCACTTTCCAAGTCCTTAATGAGCCTATTCTTGAATCGAAGGGAACTAGTTCTATGTTCAAAGGGAAGTTTGTCTCTTATATGAAAGCCATGAAAATGATTTCTAAAGGATGTGTATATCAAGTAGTCCGAGTCATGGATGTTAAGTCTTATGTTCCCCTCTTGATTCAGTCCTCATAGTAAATGAGTTTCCCGATGTCGTTCTTGATGATTTACCTGATCTTTCTCCCATAAGGGAAATTGATTTTGGTATTGATCTTTTTCCTGACACTCAACCTATCTCTATACCTCCATACCGTATGGCCCTGACAGAATTACAAGAGTTGAAAGCATAGTTGAAAAACATACTTGATAAAGGATTCATAAGGCCTAGTGTGTCACCATGGGGTGCTCCCATATTCTTAATAAAAAATAAAGATGGTTCACTTCGGATGTGCGTGGACTATAGGAAATTGAATAAGGTAACCATCAAAAACAAGTATCCACTTCCAAGGATTGATGACCTATTTGATCAACTTCAAGGTGAAAGCTATTTCTCTAAGAGTGATCTTCGATCGGGATATCACCAATTGAGGGTGAAGGATGATGATATTTCAAAGATAGCATTCAGAACCCGATATGGTCATTTTTAATTTTTTGTAATGTCTTTTGGACTAAAAAATGCCCCTGCTACTTTTATGGATATGATGAACAGGATCTTCAAAACCTTTTTGGATATGTTCGTGGTGGTGTTCATAGATGATATTTTGGTCTATTCAAAAGATGTGAAAGATCATGAAGAACATTTAAGGATTGTGTTACAAACTTTGAGAGATAAGCAACTCTTTGCTAAGTTTAACAAGTGTAAATTTTTTCTAAGAGAAGTGGCTTTCCTTGGTCATATATTTTCATGCGATGGTGTTTGAGTTGATCTAAAGAAAACAGAAGTAGTAAAGAATTGTCCTAGACTGTTGTCTCCATTTGACATTAGACGTTTTTTGGGTTTGTCCTGTTACTATAGAAGGTTTGTTGAGGGATTTTCCTCCATTTCTTCTCCATTGACTAGGTTGACCCAAAAGAAAGTGAAATTTCAATGGTCTGAAGAGTGTGAAAGGAGCTTCCAATTGTTAAAGGATCGTCTTATCTCGAGTCCTATTTTGACATTGCTCGTAGGTTCGAAAGGTTTTATGGTGTATTGTGATGCCTCACATATCGGCTTGGGTTGTCTATTGATGTAACACGGGAAGGTCATTGCTTATGCTTCGAGACTATTAAAGGTGCATGAATAGAACTACCTGACACATGATCTTGAGTTGCTGGCAGTTGTGTTTGCATTTAAAATTTGGCGACACTACCTTTACAGAGTCCATGTTGATATGTTTACCGACTATAAGAGCTTACAATATGTGTTTAGCCAAAGGGACCTAAATTTGAGGCAGCAAAGATGGTTAGAACTTTTCAAAGATTATGACATGAGTGTGATGTACCACTCCGGTAAAGAAAATGTTGTGGCCGATGCGTTTAGTAAAGTATCTATGGGTAGTATGACACATGTGGAGAGTAGTAACAAAGAGTTGGTTAAAGAATTGCACCGTTTACCTTATTTGGGAGTAAGGTGAACAATTTTGAGAAGTAATGCAATATTGATACCAAGTGAGGCAAAAGTGTCTTAGAGTGAGAAAGTTAAGGCAAAGAAAGATATGTATCCTTCATTGGTTGAGTTGAATAAGTTGGTGATTGATAAAAAGGTAGAAATCTTTTGACAAGGGGGAGATGGAGTATTGCTTTATCAAGGATGATTATATGTGCCCGATGTGGAAGGACTGAGGGATACGATACTTGAAGAAGCTCATAATTCCAAGTATGTTATTCATCTAGGATCCACGAAAATGTACAGAGATTTAAGAGGAGTGTATTGGTGGAATGGTATGAGGAAGGACATAACAAAGTATGTGATGGAATGTGCTAATTGCCAACAAGTAAAGGTTAAGCACCAAAGGCCCAACGATTTGATCCAAGATATTGAACTACCTACTTGGAAATGGGAAGACGTGAATATCAACTTTGTTACGGGTTTTCCAAAGACTAGAATGAAATTTGACTCAATATAGGTTATTGTGGATAGAATGATGAAAACAACCCACTTTTTGCAAGTGAAGACTTCTTATGGTGCTGAAGATTATGTTAAGATCTATATTTATGAGATGGTAAAGTTGCATGGAGTGCCATTGTCCATCATATCAGATAGAGGTACTCAATTTAATTCTCATTTTTGGAAATCATTTCAGAAGGGGTTTGGTACAAAAGTAAAACTTAGCACCGTATTTCATCATCAAATTGATGGACAAGTCGCAAGGACCATACAATCATTGGAAGACATGTTGAGAGCTTGTGTACTTGATTTGAAAGGAAGTTGGGATGATCACCTACCTCTTATTGAATTTTCCTACAATAATAGTTTTCATTCAAGTATTGGTATGGCTCCGTTTAAAATATTATATGGTAGGCGGTGTATCGGTAGGATAGTTTGAAATGGAGAGATGTCCTTAATCAAACCAAACTTGGTAATTGATGCTATGGAAAAGATGAAATTCATAAGAGAAATATTGAGGGTTTCCCAAAGTCGTCAAAAGTCATGCCATTATAAGAAGAAGAGAATTAGAATTTAATGAAGGTGATTGGGTATACTTAAAAGTTTCCCCAATGAAAGGAGTGATGTGTTTTGGCAAGAAAGGCAAATTGAGTCCTAGATACGTGGGACCTTATAAGATAGTAAAGAAGGTTGGGAAGGTATCTTATGAGCTAGATATTCCTGCGGAACTAGCCATGGTTCATCTGGTGTTCCATGTTTCAATGCTAAGGAAATTCATGAGTGATCCTAGTAATATTGGCCCATTGGAAAAATGTAACTATTGAATAAAATCAGACCTATGAAGAAGTACTAATTGAGATTTTGCATAGACAAGTGAAGGGGTTGAGGAACAAAGAAGTTGCATCCATCAAGGTGTTATGGAGAAACTAACAAAGTAAAATTGCTACATAGGAGGCTAAGGTGAATATGATGGAACGATACCCTTATCTCTTTCCTTTTACCCAAGCTTAAGGTACTTAATGTGATCTATTTCTTCAAAACTCTCATGAATGTGTAATTCTTGCAAAGTTCCATGCATGCATGATCATAACATAATATTTTTATCATATTTGATGCATGGGTTTGATGAATTTATTAAAATGATGATTAATTTGCATGTTTGCATTTTGCTATGATGATTACCCTATTTCTACTCCATTCAAGCTAATCTTGTCTTATTCAAGGATGAATAATCCCAAGGGGGAGCTATTGTAACACCCCTCTGTGTTTAAAAGCTTGGAAAAGTGAGAAGGCAGAAAATCCTTAAAGGTTTGACTATACGAGCCCATATACGACCCATAAGGAAACCCACGGGTCATTGGTGACCTCATGGAAATCGCCAGGAAAGGTGGAAAATTTAAAAGGGGTCACTAGAATTGTCTACGAAGTAACATATGAGTCGTAGAACATTCTACGACTGTTATCATGGAAAGGTCCTTAAGGAACAAAATATCTGTCTAAGGAAGGAAGCATATTATGAAGGACTCTACGTCCCACATAAGTTTCTTCAAGTCATAAATGCACTCGTGGAGAATTCCAGTAGCTAAACTTTTGTGACACCCTAGTCTATGAGACTGTCTACGAGTCGTATGTCATTCCATGGCCCGTAAGAGAGGTCTCGTGGATGACTTTGGCAGTTTTTAATGAAGTGTATTTTTGACTTTTTTGGTCCTCTTGAGTTTTAAACTACGTTGTTTTGGTCTTCCTAAGTACCCTAACCGACTTGGTACCTATAAGAACTATTCTTAACTCATTCAAAGACTCTAATTCTCAAAGTTTTCTCTCAAGGGTTTCTAATATATCTCTCTCTAAGCCAAAGGTTCCATTGAAGCTAAAGTTGAAGGCTTACTAAGGATTTCTCCAGATTTCTCACCCAAATCTTAGGGATTCTACTTGAGGTATGAAGGGCTTCTTTTATGGATTAGTTTCATCCATGAAGCCTAATCCAAAACCTTTTTTTTATCAAAGTTTCATGATGATTTCTTATAGGCTTTTAAGTTATGATTCTTAATGCATGGATTATGATTTCTATATGAGGATTAAGACTACTTATGCATGAATTATGATGAATTTTATGATATATACGATTTTCAAGAAAAAGTATATGATTTCAAAGTATACATGATTAGGGTTTGATGATTTGTTATGGGTTCCTTCACTATTGATCCAAATTAATTTTAATACATGTTTTACTCTATGAATTCTATCCAATTTCATGATTTTGACTTAATTTCTTATGAGCTCATATTTAGCACTAGTCCCTTATGTTAAAGTTATGAAGTTTCATGATTTTGACATTAAGTATGCAAAAGTATGTTTTATGAACATGATGATGGTATCAAAGTTATGATGAGGTTATGATGAAGTGGGTAATGAAAACCCTAAATGTTTATGATGATGATATAAGGTGGGATTGTCTACCCACACTATGATGAAAGCAAAGTAAATAGACTATTCTTATGATATGATGTTTCGTGAAGCTACTATGATTATTTAGGAATTATGAAAACATGATTTTAATAAAGGATGAACTATGTTGAAAACTATATACATGCATGATTAAAAGTATTTTGTGAGATATGACTTAGGATTGAGAGGGCTTTAGTAGATGTCATAGTTTCATAACTATGTGCCACCATAGGAATGATGTTTATGATTTTATGGCTTAAATGTGTGCTAATAGATTCATATAGCTTCTAATGGACACTCACCATGGTAGGATAGAGCCTAAAGGGTGGAGTCAAAATGATGGTTCTCATCGTGCTAAGATAGAGCCTATAGGGTGAGAATAGAATTTACCTTGGCAAAGTAGACTCCTCTTAACTTGATGAGAGTGAACATCAGGATTTCATGTAATAGTCTGCATGGTCTTATGAATTTTGGTTATTGTCTTATTCCACATATGTATGAAATAATGCCTCATGGATTTTTATGAAGTTTCCTCATATGATTTTAAGCATGCATGCTCATGCATATTATACTGTATGCTATTGATAAATATTATACATATTTCTATTATTGTGATGTCCTTTTAGATTATGGAATGCCTACATACTTAGTGAATTTTATGTACTAACACATGCTTCTTTATCTACATTACTCAAATAGTGTAGGGACGGATGACAAGGAGGCTATTCCATTTCATGGCTAGTTCCATACATTGAGTTCAAAGTGTTTTTGGTGATTTCCCAGACTCTGGGAATGAGTCCTATGATATTTTCCTTTACTTGAGACCTTATCTTCTATTTTCTTTGATGTACATCTTGAGAGTGGGCTAGAGAACTATGTGCTAATCCCCGCCATGATCTATGATCTGATGTAGAGGTATGTTTTGAACTATGGATTGGATGTATGTTTCCTATGGGAACTATGATGTTTATATTTTATGTACTTTTGTTTGCTTATTCTCTTATGTACATTTATTTTACCTCATGAATGCTTATGATATGAACACGAGGCTTGGATGGGATGCCTTCAAGTGTCACATTTGTTCTGTCATGACTAAGCCCTAGGTCCGGATCATGAGAGTTTCATTGGTCCGATGAGTGTGAAGAGAGCTTCCAAAAGCTTAAGTAGCTTCTGAAATCCAATGGAATCTTTATAAAATTGTACTCTCATGGTACACTTCTTTTCTCAGGAGTGACGTTAGGTGGTGTGTTGATGCAAAAAAAGAAGGTTATTGCTTATGCTTCTACATAATTACAGGCCCATAAGAAGAACTACCCCACCCATGATTTGGAGTTAGTTGCAGTTGTATTCATGTTAAAGTTATGGCATCACTATTTATATGGAGTCCGTTATGAGATCTTTACTAACCATCACAGTCTTCAATATATCTTCAGTTAGCAGGATCTAAATCTGAGACAAAGAAGGTAGATTAAACTTCTAAAAGATTATGACTTGGCTATTCTCTATCATCCCGGGAAGGCCAATATGGTGGTAAATGCTTTAAGTAGGAAGAATTCTAGTATGGAGAGCCTAGTAGCTATCCGAGTTGAGGAGTAATTATTGGATAGAGATGTTCAAAGGTTAGCTAATGGGTTGGTGAGGTTGTAGATCTTAGAGCAGGGTAGAGTGCTTGCTTCCATTGAGGCTCGCTCATCTTTGATAGATCAGATTTATGAGAGGCAGTTTGAAGATGAGAAGTTATGCTTTATTTAGGATAAAATGACTATAGGTGAAGCTAGGGATGTAATGCTTGATTCTCATGGTGTTTTGATGATTGAGAGTCATATTTGTGTGCCTAAGGTGGGGGATTTGGTCAGATTGATACTTGAAGAGGCACATTATGCTAGATATTTTATTCATCCAGGGGCATCAAAGATATACCATGATCTGAGTAAGCATTTTTCGTGGTCTGGTATGAAGAGAGACATAGCTGAGTTTGTTTCCAAGTGCTTGACATGTCAGCAAGTTAAGTGTGAGCACTTGAGGCCAGGTGGAGAGCTTCAGAAGATGCCCATTCCTGAATGAAAGTGGGAGCATATTGCTATAGACTTTGTAGCTGGCCTACCTCTTTCTGTGGGTGGTTTTTATTCTATTTAGGTAATGGTGGACCGATTGACCAAGTTTGCACACTTTATTCCAGTTAAAGTGAATTATACTGCAAAGAGACTGGCCTAGCTTTATATATCAGCCAGATAGTAAGACTTCACGGGGTCCAAGTTTTCATCATGTGGAATTGAGGCTCATTGTTTACTTCACATTTTTGGAGGGATTTGCATCATGGTTTGGGTACCCATTTGGATTTGAGTACAACGTTTGACCACCAGACTGATGACCAGTCCGGGAGGACATCCAGGTTTTGGAGGACATGCTCTGAGCTTGTGTTATTGATTTTGGAGCTAGGTGGGATCAACATTTGGCCTTGGTAGAGTTTGCAAATAATAACAGTTATCATTCCTGCATTTAGATGGTTGTTTTTGAGGTCCTACAAGGATGGAAATGGAGATTGCTCAAACGATTGGTTTACACAGTAGTGGCGGTGACTATGGGTGTTGACATATTGAAAGATGATCTTGAGAGGGTGAGATTGATCCAAGGTATATTGGTGATAGTCCAGAGTCATCAAAATAGTTATACTGATAGGCGAGTTCGACCTTTGGAGTTTGCGGTTGGGGATATGGTTTTGTTGAAAGTCTCTCCTTTGAAGAGTGTTATGAGATTTGAGAAGAACGACAAGCTTAGTCCGAGGTTTATTGGTTTTTTTAAGATTCTTGATAGAGTTGGAGAGGTGACTTTTAGACTTACTTTACCACCCAACTTGGCTTCAGTCCATCCTATTTTTCATGTTTTGATGTTGCAGCATTACATCCCGAATGAGTCTCATGTGATTTATATGGATTCAGTTGAGTTAAGCCCTGACTTGACTTATGAGGACCAACCAGTGGATATTTTAGATAGGCAGGTGAAGAAGGTAAGGACTAAGAAGATCGCTTCAGTGAAGGTCTAGTGGAGCCATAGGCCCGAGAGTAAGGATACATAGGGGATAGAGTCTGCTATGAAGGCCCGGTACCCTTAGTTGTTTGAGCCTTCAGGTATGTCCCTTATCTCATGTTCAAGGATGAACATTGTTTTTAGTAGTGGATGATGGAATGACCTTGAAGTTTATTTTTGGCATTTCTGACCTAATTACCATCTTACCTTTCCCGAAAGATTTCTTGGGTCATTTTTGGAACAGTCATAATTTTAGATTTTGAAAATCTGGTAAAAATTTAGAGTTTTGCAAAAGAAAAAGTTTAAAAAGGCTTAAAGTTGAAAATTTTAAATTTTGAGGGCATTTTGAGTTTTGAGTATCAAAATCTAATTTCATTTATTCCATCAATTTTGAAATGTTGAATCTGGTCTAGAAAAACTTGCAGAACTGAATTCAGAGTTAAAACGGAGATTGTAGGCCCAAAGTTGCAATTCTAGTTCATTTTAGATCATTGGTTTGACTTTAGACAACACTTGGAGTTCAAGAGCTCGTATCAAATTTCTATTAGTTTCAGTGGTTCCGAGTGGTGAAACTAACGCTAGAAATGGCTTCGTTAAAATTTTTAGAGCTTCTAGGAATATTTTGAGTTTTTTGAATCTGAAAGTAGTTTAAATGATCTTTCATGGGTTCGGGACCATCGGGATTCTGGATTTAAATTCTGACGGTTCCATTGAGTCTGGATCGTCATTTCTGGTAAGGATCCATGTTTGGTTTATGTTCACAGCATTACGAACAAATTCTCGAGGGTCCTATTCCTAATTTGCTATTGTTGTATTTTGCTGGTATTGACTTGCCTGATGCATATACCCCTAACCCTTTGTATTTGCACCCCTTTTCTGCTTTTGTGGAGGTTAGTATGATTATACCTCTGCATTTGTGAAAGGTGGGTCCGCGTTTGCGAAGCTGTGGCCATTTAGCCTTTGCGTTGGCAGATGCCTTGTCTGCATTAGCGGAGTGTTAAGCCAGTTGGGCTTTTGCATTTGCAGATATGGCACCGCGTTCGTGGATAAGTCTCTGCGTTTGCAGAGAATTGAGTGGGCCTGAACAACTTCAGTTTTAAAAGATACCTTTTATTCCTAATACACCATTTTCAACTCTTCAAGCTCCGTTTTAGGGAGAGATTTTGAGATTTTTCAAGGCAAAGTGATTGGGTAAGTAATTTCTAACCTATTATATTGATTTCCATTGATTAATTATGTTTTTTGACTTCTAATTTGGGGTTTTTAATGGTGAAATTTGGGGATTTTGGATTTTGATTTTCTAAACTTAAAATGTTGATTTCTCCCTTATCTCAACTCTGTTTTAAAAACTGTTTTCACCATTGGACTCTTTTTCACCTCGAAAATATTTTCATACTTTAATTTTTAAATTTCAGCTATATTTTTTGGCATGAGATTTTTTATCATTTTACCCTTTTCTCTGAAATGATTGATTTTAGTGTTATTAGATACGTTATGTGATTATGATGCTATATTTGAATAGATTTTTGTGAATTGGAGAATTGTAGAAGAGGGAAAGTGGTTGATTTATCTTCATTTAAGACTTTACTTGAGGCAAGTGGACTCCTAACCTTTTGTTAAGTCTGAATAAACTTTGTATGCTCCTATGTGTAAGGAATTGAGTATTTGGCGGTAGAATTGTATTATTGTAAGTTTGATCATGACTTCTTGTATTGAATACTTATTCATATGGTGCTACATTGATTTATAATTAAATGTGAATTCGTAATGTATGTGATCTTGTGAATCATTCGACATAGATGATAATGAGATAATAATGATATTAAGATATTGATGATATTGAGATACTGATGGTACTGAGACATTGATGATATTAAGATATTGGTGATATTGAGATATTGATGATATTGAAACACTAATGATATTGAACTATTAATGATAGATATTGAGATCATTTTGATGTTGATACTATGATATAATTGTGACTATATATATTGCATTTACTACTATTTATGCATTGATACTTGTGATGGCTATGACCAAGATGTGAGAAGGTAATACATGGATTGGTGGCCACGGTCTCTATCGGTCGAGCCAAGGTAATATATCGACAGATATTGGGTTTGAGGTGATTTCTAGACAGGTGAAATAAGTCGAGGCCATTGTCGATTATGATCACTGATACATGGTCCATGTATGGCCCCCATTGGTTCTGACTGAGGCAGTAATATGATCAGCGGATGTGTATTCTAGGAAAGACATGTATCACGATTACTTGACATTGTATTGCATTATGTTTATTTCATTGCATCCACTTTATCTCATCTCACATTTGGTTAATATTATTGTATATTGTTTATAAGATTGTTTACTTATTATCTCTGGTCTTGAGTACGTGTTGGACCTATTTATTTACTTGTATATTGTGATGTTATGCTAGTTGACGAGTATATCTACATTACTGTGACCTGTATATTATATTGTGCTGGGATTATTTTGAGTGTAGGGTTGTAGTTTGGCAGATTGTAGTTGGGATTTAAGGAGTTACTTGTGTTCTTCATTGCTTTACTTTAGGTTAGTTCCATTTTGTTGAGTACCCTATTTTTTAGTTCTCACCCCTTGTTACATCTTTATAGGTTGTGAGCCCGATCTATCCTGCTAGACTTCTATTTGTTGGATCGAGCTTCTAGATTACTTGTGAGGTAGCTGCTTATTTTGTAGCAGTCCTTCAAGGATCCCATTCTATGTTTTTGTTCTATTTGAGGACTAGAAATTATGACTTTTATTTCATTTGAGTATTTAATATATAGAGGCTTGTACATGTGACACCAGCTCTAAGGATGGTTATATTTAGTTTTCTTTTGTATCTAAATATCTTATTAGATTGTTAGCTTCCACTTTTATTGCTCAGATAAGTCATTGGGATTTGCGCTGACTCGCCTTGGTGGCTTAGGTGAGTGTCATCACACTCGAATTTTGGATCGTGACAAGTATTCTCTTAACTTTTCTAAAAACTATGTAGAATTATAGGTTTCATGCTTCACTGTTCTTAAAATAGTTATGCTAATACTTTTTTTGAGTTTAAAGAAAGACTTGGACATTCATAGATTTCTATAGTAACTTTAGGATTTAACAAGTTTAGCAATTAAAAATAGTATCTCAACTTAAGACCTCAATATAATAGAAATTTTTAGTAATCGTCATGTTTTTCTTCAAAAATAACATAAACAAGAATATTAACTCATAATGAAGAAATTTTATTCTCAACTAATAACTTGATACTTGAAGAAACTAGTAGTTACATGACGGTGAGATATTATAGTAGAATTTTTGTAAGCTTACATACCCGAAAGATTTAGATCCTCGAAGAACTTTGAAGAATTCACTAGCTTCTCTTGAAACCCTATCTTTTCTCCTCTTGAAAATACGTTCTAAGTTTGGAAAATATTTTGTGCGTAATAATGTTGAAGGTTATCATTTAGGAATTTAATTAGGTGAAAACTATCAAGTTTAGGCTTAGAAAGGGTGAGAAAGGACAAAAATACCCTTTCTTAAAAATATTGTCTAAGTCTTCTACGGGACTATCTATGGTCCGTAGAAGTTTCTACGAATCGTAGAAGTCCATTCATAGAAATTCAGGTGGATTTCGGGGTCTTGTAACTTATTCTATTGGCCCAAACTACGACTTGCAGAAGTTTTTATTACCCGTAATTGGGTCCATAGAGTTTGGGACCCAAAAATGGACTTGCAGAAGTCATTCCACAAGCTGATAGTACACGTTGTAGTTCAATCCACAACCTATAAGTCAGGGTCATAGAATCAACTTTGCTCTAGTAGTCAGTAGTAAAATGGTTATAACGTTTTGCTCTAAACTCCAAATGATACAAAAGGTGGCATTGGAAAAATAATTCAAAGATTTTAAATTTGATATATTATGGGCCCACCTAAGTCTTTGTGTGCTGAGAGGTATGGCCATTTAAAGTTCACCCTTGCATAAACTAATGCAAAAACATAATCGATAGAAATGTTTTGAACTTGACTATGTACCAGAGATCTCTTATAAACCTAATCAACTTCTAATACATTTCACACATATAGGAATGAACCTTAAAATATAGGTACATTTAAGGTATCACTAGGTTCAATCTTATATACTTACGATGAAATTTTTTTGGAACCTATGGATAGAATCGTGGGGTGTTACAGTGATATTGTTTATCCTAATATTGAGAAAATTTGAATGATATTATTGACCCTATTGTTGAGAAAACTCTGATATTATTGATTTTATTGATTATGAAACTTGAATGATATTGTTGATCCTATTATGGATGAAACTTGACTAATAATGATAATCTGATTATTGAAATAGTACCATGAATGGTTGATTTGAATGATACTTGGGTGGAATTATTACATGTTTATTCATGAACTACTTGTAATTGCCTATTTGTGTTAGTTATGGAAATTAAAAAAGATCCATAGTCTCTTGATTCTAATGAAAAATGATTTCCGCGACATATGATAAAGTCGATGGGAAATTGTTCTTGCGAGATATGAAAAAGCTTATGGGAAATGGTTTTGGAGAGATATGATTATGCTAATAGAAATTATTTTGATGAATACATGATTAATGTGTGGCCCCCATGAGTTTTGATATGAGTTTATTAGTGGTGTATATCATAAGATAGACATGCATAGATTGTGAACATTTCTTTTGTGTACCTCATGTTGGTCGAATTTTGTAATAGTGACTTGTTGGTTGTAACTTACTTGGAAAATGTGCTAATTAAATCATGAACTCTAGGTTGGTTTGTCTGATTGCAGATTGTAATTTTAGAGGTTTGAATAGTGTGATTGGAGTACTTGTGTTCCTTATTATCTATCATGTGTTTAGTATTTACTTGTTGAGTACTACGTTGTTTGATACTCACCCTTCCCGCTACACTTGTGTAGGTTGTAAGCTCGATCCTTCTTGATTTCTCGATTCTATTTTTGATCCAAGCTTCAGAGTTTGCTTGAGAGATAACAACTAGTCCTTTTGGTGGGCCCTCAAGACTTCTTGACTGTATTATTTTTGTTTTATTTGTGAATCAAGGACAATTAAAACTTTTAATTTTCTTTCAAATTTTTAGTATAATAAAGGCTCTTGCATATGATACCAGTCTTAGGTTGGTCTTAGTTTGTGATCCTATTAAGTTATTATCTTATTCTTTAGAATTACTTTATTTTGTTTTAATTTTTACTTTATTTGAGTTATATCGTTAATTAGACTGACTTGTCTTGATGGATTAAGACAAGTGCTATTGCACTCATATGTGGATTATGAAAAAATGGTATCAAATCTCAAGGTTCATACATTTCATAGTGTACAAGCTAAGTCTAATAGAGTCTCAAATCAATGTAGAGACATTCATTACTTATCTTCGAGAGACTATGGTGACTTTAGAAAAGTCTTCAATTCTTGATTCTTTATCATGCTTTCTTGTTCTGATCTAACTTTTATCACCTTATTCCATTTTCTCACTTATAGTGAGAATTTATACTTGGTTCTTCATATATGCATTTGAAACATCATTGCATGATTTTGGTGTTAGATTTAGTTTTGAGATAGAAGTAATGGACTTATGAAAAGGATGTGTGATCAAACTTGGAATATTCTATAATTTAACGAGGTTAAGTAAGGTTGTGGTTTAGTGATGTATTTTGAAGAATATGAAATTGAAATATGAATAATGGTTGATGAACTTTATGAATGTCTTACCTTTTCTGATTATCTATTCATCAACGAGAGTAGTACTTGTATGAGTTATTCGATATTTGAAATCGTTCAACAATTAAGTATAGTATAATTAAGAAAATGACTATGCTATGAGTGTAGTAATTTTAAAGAATACAGTTGTGGGAGTTCATCATAACGAGAATAAGGTTCTTAGTGTAGGATGAAGATGATGTTGTGCCAATCGAGATAAGGACTTCTACTACGGATTCATAGAGTAGGTGTATATCAAAAATGTTATAATACAACTACTATGGTGGTAACTGTGTTCATTTGATTATGGTAATAGGCTATGCTACTTTTGCTATTGATATGGTTTGGAAAGGGAACATATCGCTTGGTTGGAGATAAAATTAATTTGATGATGTATTGTAGTTATTTAATAGAAAGAAAAGTATGGGATATTTGAGTATGACATTCTTGGATGTTATCGTATGATCTAGTCGTGGAGCTAGCAGACTTTCATGATGTGACACTAATAAGATATGAGAACAAAGAAATTGGTTATCAAGTGTGAATATTAACTAGTTAAAGAGCTATCATCTATTTCACCTAATTAGGTTATACAGTTTAGGGTTGTATCTAAATTTGAGGAAAATAAGTTGATTGTTACTACATACTATTGAGTTAGATATCACTTATAAGAAAAATTATAGTGGTGAATCACTAGTAAGGTGTTAATATGTTTAGGTTATGAAGTGCATTTTAGAAATCTATTTGGGGACTGGTGATTTTATTATAAGCCAAAAAAAAAGTGAATTATTGTTGAGATAATAAGCTTATTGACTAAGTAGATTTTCAATAAGTTCACTTGTGTGAAGGCAATTGGAAATGTTAATAAGAAAGTGCACGTAGAAATTGATTAGTTCATTGAATTTGGCTAGTATATATTGGATTTGAAGCATCATATCAATTACAAGATTAGTTTTGTAGGATGATGTGTCTTTGTTTTTCTTGTTCGATTTATGGCAATAGGTTCATGTGTGCATTATATAGATTAAACTTATATGATAAGATTGGAGAAAGAAGTCTACAAATGTTCGGCTCAAGTATGGGGATAAAATCTTTTTTGATTTTGAATTCAGTAAGTAGTATGACTTGGGTTTCTGATGAAAGATATGGTGAGATCAATGAGAAAGTGATTTATGATAAGCTAATGTATGTAATTTTCAAGAATGTTTTAGGTATGGATTAATATTGATTGAAAAAAATCAATTTATATGGTGAAAACTAGTATTCAAATTTATTATAAATCTACATTCATGATAGTTGATTTTGTCTAGATATGAATTGGTAAGGTAAGGAATGATTGATCATGTTGAATATTGAGCATTTGAAAGGAGTTGTGCATAACTTTGATTTATATTTTATTACTTCAAATTGTGAAAGAGCTTAATAAAGCATTTATTATAGGAGTTTGGTGCAAGGTAAGATACAATCTATTGCGGAGTTTTGATCAAGAAATGATAATGATAAATGGGTAAAGGAAAAGTACAAGAGCCTTGAGCATAAAGTGTTTGAGCATTTAAAATTAGATCATGAGTATGGGTTAAGCATTTGAACGTCCTAGAATTAGGTTATGAGAGAGTGGGTTAAACATTTGAATGTCCTAGCAGCATTGCATGATGGAGAAATTTTTTAAAAATATGAAGAAAAGAGACAACCCATATAAATACTGGGTTCAAAATTGAGAATTGTATGAATTGTTTTCTTTAAGTTTAGATGTGACAATATAATCTAGGGTAGCTCAACATAGGATTATGAAAGATTATTAACTACTTTCTGAAAATTTGATTTTTATTTGGATGACAAATAGTTATATATGAGAGATTCTATACTTTTATGTTAGGTTGGGTTGTTCAATAATTGAAGGTGACTCATGGATGCACTACAAAATGGACTTACAATTCTACATGATTATTAAGGATTTTGAAGTGGTAGAGACTACTTTTTCGACGGAAGTTATGTAGACTTTTATGATGAGTTACATAGATACTTGATAATGAATAAAGATTATGCATTTATGGTATACGTAATTCTTGTGGTGATCAAGAATTTCTTGAAGTTTTGACAAAAGGGTATGACTGCTTGAATAAAGGTTGAGACATGGCTTGTGAATGGTTGCATGTGGTTAAGATTAGTTTTTGATTCAATAGATATAGCTTGTGAAAAAAGCACTATCACATTTAAAATTAATATTATCGGTTCTCACAATCTGAAATCAAGTATGATGGTACTTTCCTTTACCCATCGAGACAAGTCAGCCTAAACAGGTTACAATTAAACAATATGAGATAAAGCGAAAGATAAATCAACATAACA
Source organism: Solanum aculeatissimum (assembly GCA_038996855.1). NCBI lineage: Eukaryota > Viridiplantae > Streptophyta > Magnoliopsida > Solanales > Solanaceae > Solanum > Solanum aculeatissimum. The sequence continues at coordinate 55,948 of JBCEWC010000156.1, forward strand.
TTAATAATAACAAGTCTAAAAGGAATAAATCCAACTAAACCATTCCAGATCTGGTTGTCACAAGGTACAAGCCTCTAATACATCAGAACAAGAAAGAACTGATGTAAGTCTCAATAGTCTTTGTCTCTTAAAAAGAACAAAACTACTAAAATATAACTGACAGTCTTGAGAGTATGCTGAAGTAACAAGTAACTACCTCTAACTGTCAATAGCTCGATATAAAAGAGGAAGAGGAACGTCAGTAGGATCCGAGCTCATAACCTACACACATTTGTAGAAAATTAAGGGTGGGTACCAAGGTACCCAACAAGAGGACCTAATCATAGGTAGATAATAAATAACTAAGCACTCCTTCTATTCTAACCACATACTTTTGAACTATAAAACTTGTGTGCAGGAAAGGTCAACTTACACAATATAGATAATGTAAACATTTACAATCTCATATTGTCACGACCCGATCCTGATCATGATGGATCCTGTTATATCCCACCTATAGTGTAACAACCCAAACATTTTCAAATCTTGCGTTATTGGTTGAGAGCTGATTTGAAGTTGTCTTGGTTAGTTTATGAGTTTCCTGAGTCTCTCTTGCAAGACTATCTTGGAAGAATTCGTGTTCAATTTTGCTTGATGTCTTGTGTAAAAATGGTTGTATCTCTTATTAAAAGGTGAACTGTGTGGGCCACTATCTATCAAATTGAATCCCTTTGAGTTATCTTCTCAACGCACTTAGTTTCATTCAATTCGGAGTTCAGATGTGGAAGTTATGGCCTTTATAGTGGGACTACCTGTGCAGGGAAAATGTTCAGACTGAGGAAAGAAGGAGTTTGGCTAAGGCAGTGGACCACGAGAAGGTCCACGGACCATGTGGAGGCTCACGACCCATGAGCCCCATTTGTGAAGTGTTCCAGTGAGCAGTATGAGCCGTGGACCAGGCCTCCAAGACAAGTAAGGCTCCACAGACCATTTCACGGTTCGCGTGAAGCCTCAAGGCTCGTGAGCCCATCCGTATGGTATTCCAGTAAGTTTCCAGGGTTGGTGCTGAGGCCCGGAGCCAAGTGAGGCTCCACAGACTGGCTCACGGTTCGTTTGAGCCCTCACAGCTCATAAGGCCTGTACGTGTGGAGGTTCTGAGAGCTTCCCTAAGGATTTGTCGTTTGTTATTTCAAGTATGGTTTCACGGAAGGGACTCATGGACCGTGAGTCACTACACAGTCCATGTAGTGTACCGTCGGTGACTGTTTTTAGTTTTTCTTCCTCGTTTCATTAATAGTTTAATTATAATTTTAATTAATCCTAGGGTCATTTTGATAATTTTAAACTCTCCTAAAACCCCTGATTAAAGCTCTATTCTCTCCTATTCAATTCAATTTCTTCAATTTTCTTCAATTGCTCTCATCCACCATTAAAGGCTAGCTTGAGGATCAAGGGGAAAAGTTGATTCTTCTTCAAATTCTTGTTGTTCTTTGTAATTTATCTCAGGTATGTGAGATTGATTCATGGTTCTCCTTTCAACCATGAAGACCCAAAATCTTTTTCTTCAATTTTGATGAAATTTAGCTTTCTTGTAAATTGGTCTTTTAATTTATGAATGACTTAATTCAATTGAGTTGTGGGTTGTACTTTAATGCTGATTTCAAGTTGATTTAAATTCAATTATCATGTTTTGCATTGGAATTATGAAGACTTGAATATGTATGGTCCCTTAGAAGCTTGTTTAGGCATGGGTAACTCAAATTATGTTTTAAGTTGGGATTTCCTTATGGATTTCAACTGAATTTTATTGGTATTGTTGAATTAAAATTTAACTCTCTATTTCCCATGCATTCATCTCCTCATTCATGAAATATACATTACATGAAAGGTTTGAAATGATTAAACTCTTGGTATGATTTGACTTGATTTTGGAAAGACATGGGAATTGAATAAAATGTGATCACATCATGTATGGATATGGCTTTTAAGCACTCTGGGTATTTTACACCACTCTATTCTGTTAGAATGAGCTACTCCTTTGCATTGCTCTATGGAAATTATATTTGGAAGTTCTGTTTTGGATTTGAAAGGTTTTGAAATGTGATTCTGGGCTGGTAGCCATCTTGCATTGTTCTTGGAATTGAAAGGTTAAAATCTCCATTTTGAAAGCTTGTATATGTATATGTATTCCCGTGGGATGAGACTTAGCACCGAGGGATTGGAGTCGGGATGGACTATCTCCAAGGGTCCATACTCCTTTCCGTCAAACCCTGTGCCAACATGGGTTACCTCCCTAGATGGGAGTGATTTGTATCCCCTTTTAAGGGTTGACCTGGGATCTACCTAGAAAGTAGTCCGAATCTAAGTAGTAGCTCAATCGGGTTCCCTCTGTTTTCGATTGAGCTCACATCCCCCCCATGATATGTAGATTGCATTCATGCATCATGGCACCTCATGGCTTATTGTTACGATATTGTTCCTTTGCTTATATATATATTCTCACTATACGTATATGTGCCCTTGTCATCTAGCTTATTAGTAGGTCCATGATCATAGGCATTACATGTCCACATACTTAGTGCATTTTATGTGCTAACCCATACTTTTTGTCTAAACGTTCTAACCATGTAGGGACCGGAGGTGATACTCATCTACCATTGGACGTCTAGCGAGATCTTTGTTCTTTTTGATCGTGGTGAACCCTATGCTCCAAGAAAATTACCACCTCCCCTCTATCTTATGCTTATATTTCATTTTACTTATCTTATGACTTGAGGGTGAGCCCGGGTTGTGTCGAGGCCCCCGTCTTACTCTTGTATAGGCTTTGTTGGACATGTATTGAATTCTATTGTACACTGTATTATATGCTTGTTGAGACGTTATGACTTTCATGCTTTTTCATTGTTACTTATGTTTGATTATGCTTCCGCTTATGCTATTATGATTTGTTTGTTGAGAATGTGCTTATGTGGAAAGTCCCTATCCCGTCTTGTCCCCAAAGCTTGAGTCATACTTACCTGCCCCTTAAAAGGTAATTGCTATGTGCTATGTGGTTCATGCTCATCCCATTCCCAGCAATATCCCTATAGCTTGAGTCCAAAGCCCCGACACCCTTATGATTATGTGTTAGTTACTTTATTACGCGCTTTCGAACTGATGATGTGTGTGATGATGCTATGATGGCTTGATCGAGGACTCTCGGGTTCTCCTTCGCCATGTCACATCTAGGACCTACTCTCGGGTCGTGACATACAGATAAGCCAATTACCCAACCCTAGGGTACCTATCTTAGCTCTCTAGTCACATTCATAATCGACACTACAATGTAAATAACCACAACCTACCTAAAACCTAGAAGTCAACTCTACCGAGCTACCATAGACATAAGTGCATATCCATATACATATATAAATAACCATAAAATATATAAAATGCCCAGGAGTGCTCCTTCAAATACATGTCACGTCTATACAAGGCCAATGTCTGAAAACAAAAGATGGCCATCAAAAGGAAGGAGAGTGCAAAGTATCTGAAGTTGTTGGTGCTCAGGAATAGTCTCTTAAGCGCTCCCAAAACCCCCTAAAAGTCAATGCCCATGCTTAGAACTTGGACCTGCACCATGGGAAGATGCAAAAAGTAGGGGTAAGTACTAGAAGAAGGCACCCAGTAGGTATCATCTGCCAACTGACATGGGAAGATGCAAAAAGTAGGGGTAAGTACTAGAAGAAGGCACCCAGTAGGTATCATCTGCCAACTGAGTGAAATAATATACATAAAAAGCTCAAATGTAAATAACGACAGCAAATCTAATAAATCAACCCTAGATCAAAGAATAAGAACCCCTGGAAAAAACTTGAAACCTCAACTGAATTGATCATTGCATTGTAACGTAGGTCCAAGGCCTTAGTATTTATGCTTGTACGCCACTCGGGGCCCTATAAACACAGAAAGTGCACCCACGCACAATCTGACTAACAAACTATCCCTAAACCCAACAGAATCACAGTAGAGGCCAACTCCTAACATCACATAATCAGAGGGTCAAGTTGTACGTGGGTGTAAGGCCCTAGTATCTATGTTGAACACCCCCTGAGCCCCCATAAGCCCAGAAGTTACACCCACGTATAATCAGGGTGTGAATAAGTGTGTGGATCCATAGGTAATCAGCCAAGCCCTCAGCCCAAAATGCCATATAAAAATTAGGTCCTTGACCCCCCAGGAGGTAGTGTAACACGAGGCCTCAAATCCCTAGTACTCCCGACTTGGCCTCCAGTCGGAGTTGTCAGTCAGGTCTAAATGGTCTGACAGTATACATAACGGTGCGACATATCCCCCACGGGGTGCAACTCTTGGGTCTCAGACCCTTGGACATGGCCAATGGATCTTGATGCACAGTAGAGTCATCTAGGACTCGAAGTATCAAAATAGTCATTCCCTCAACCAATCTATCTAGATCTAGAACTCCAAAGTCAAATCATGCCTCAATATGGAATCATACAACCTAACCAGGCATAACCATCACCCCTATTAGAGAATCACAAGTAACCCCAGCCTCAGATAAGAAGAACCAACAAAGTGACTAACAAAAGTATATAAGGGTAAACATGGACAATCACAGGTATATCTTATGCATCAAGAATAAACAAACCCAGCAGAGTCAAATCTAGAGGAGAGTCAGTCCACCATGTGGCATATAATAAACTAATAGTCTCCCAACTAGTATATCACAGTAGCATCAGGCTACACGATCACACAAACAAGAGTTAGGTTAGAATATATACCTGCCACACGGTATCAGCCCATATACGACCTTTATTAGGATTCCTTGTAGTCAATAATACCGGAAAATATCACAACTACAACAATTATCGCTACCAAAACAAGGTGCAATCCCATAAAAACATATAATACACATACATGGCACAACCAACAACTTTATACACATTTTAGTTCAATATGCATATAGTCTCGCTCAATCTAAGGTTTAGGGAAAGCCTAGCCTACCTGGCAACCAATATCTCGCTTCCCAAATCAATCCAGACAAGAATTTCCCCTCTTGATTGCTTTCGTTGTTGCTTATCTATCAAAATACAATTCATAGGGTCAACACGGTTATATTGGTTGTAACATCTTAAAAAATGGGAGAAATTAGGCCAATAACGCCTAAAACAAGGAAAAATAGGGACCACGCCAGAAATTCCAAAACAATTCCCAAAAAAGTGTCCCCATGTCACCCCAAGTCTACATCCAAAAAATTGGCCCAAAACGGACCTCAAAAGACCGAGAAATGGCCCAAAAACAAAGTTAAAATACTTATCGGGAAAACATTTCTTTATAAATCATCTCGGTCAAAATTTATGAAACCCAGCTAAACTCAGTAGAAATCCAGCATATCATAGTGTTCCTCTTGGAATGTATAATAATTTAGACTCAATTTTTACTTAATTCCATCAAGAATCGACTGAGATATCAAAGCGCAAAGGTTTCATAAATTCTAAGAGCATAACAAGATAAAATAGTGGTTTTACCTTGAAATACGCATCAAATCTAGAATCTAACTTTACCACGGTATTCCTTGTGAAAATCCAAATCACGTAGGCTATTGAATCATCAAAGATGGATCTCCAGATAAGTTTTTAACGCTTGGTTGAATATAAAAAATGAGGTAGTTCGCGATGGCTGAATGGTTATATATAGTCCATCCCCATGGCCTCTGCGAAAACAGAACAAGCTCCATGAATGCATAGCCTTAGAGAACGCGCCCTTCTTCATGAATGCGGGCATGACTCCACAAACGTGGAGCTCTGCTCAGCCACCTTCCGCAAACACGCCCTTACCATCGGTGAACATAGAGGGTTACTTTTTTTGGTGTTGCACCAACTTTCTTAAAAACTTCCCCGGAGCATCCAGTGTTTGTTTTACGTAAAAACACAGTGCAACAACATGGATTTTGAAATTTTGGATCGAACGATGCGGTTGAAAATCCCAACAAAGCACCCTATAGAAAAATAAGGGTCCCACGTTTTTCTGACAAATTTAACTAAAAGAACTGAGAGAGTCAAAATGCAAATGGATGCCTTCGTCAACTGACGAAGGGTCATTTTAGACTATTTTCAACGTTCTAGATCAGATCACGACATCAAATTTCCATTTCGAGAACGTTTAGCTAGGTTTTTATAGAAATACACTTTTTAGCTCCTGGTTGAACTTATTTTCTAACTTTTAGCGCAAAATCATACTGGGATCCTCTATCCTTGGACCAACCACCCTCCCAGCCTAAATCATCCATTTCAGAGTTGATAGAATTATTAGAATCCCATTCTGAGGTTGTTTGCTAGGGTTTTGTTAGAAGTCTTATTTTTGCAATTATAACTTCTTTTTAACTCACAAACTCGCATAATTCACAATCAAAACTACCAACACTCATTTAATAGCCCCAATAAGCCATAAAAGGTTTGAGATTACTATACAAAATCTCAAAATAACAGAATAATCACAAAAACACGGAATTGACCCAAAGGGTCATTACAACATTCCCCACTTATAAGACTTTCATCCGCAAAATTAAAGTAAAGGTATACTTGGTGGCTCAAATAGGTCGGGGTTCTGCTCATGTATATATTCCTCCATCTCCCAGTTAACCTCCTCGACCAAATAGTGATGCCACTGTACTTAACTGTCACGATTCGAGAGTAGGTCGTAGGAGTGACACGGCGAATAGGAACCCAAGAGTCCCCAAAAAAGCCTCATAGCATACATTCGCTCATCATTGATTCAGAAGCATATAGATATACATTAAGCACATACTCTATGGAGTGGGTAAGTATGACTCACATGGGGACATTATGGGTATAGGGATTAACATGGATTCACATAGCACATAGCATATAGAACTAAGGGACGGGTAAAGAGGACTCAAGCTATGGGGATATCATAGGACTTAGACTTTCCATATTATCTCATATCACATAATCATATCATCCATACATAGTACATGATCATAGCATCTCAAAATACACATAGCATAATCGTACGAATGAATACAACATGTCCAAAAGTGCTTGTAGTCTAGAATAGGTTGGGGGCCAAGATATCTCTCAAACTCACCCTCAAAGTAAAGAAATAAACATCATAGTCATAACAGGTAGATGGAAGGTGGCTTGTCCTTGGATGATAGGACTCACGACAAGCAACTCTTTATCAATCAAGCTAGCCATCAAAAGGTGGAAGATGATAGTCTCTGATCCCTATATGGTTAGATCATGTAGGCAAAAGAGTATGAGTTAGTACATTAGAATTTACTAAGTATGCAGGCATGCAAATGCTTATGAACATTAAATCCTGCAAATCAATGTTAGATGATAAGGGTACATTGTATATAGAAGGAAGTATATAGGGAGAATACAATATCAATATGCCATGAAATTCATGATGCATGAATGCCATAATGTATAACATAGCGGGGATGGGACCTCAAACGACATAAGACCAAGTAATCTATAACTTGGAACTCCGTCGTCTAGCCCACAACGGATAAAGAGGTCACCTACTTTCCAAAGGTAGATCTATTCTTAATCATCCCTAAAACAGAGCATAAACATGAACCTATGTTTGACACATAGTTTGATGGAAAGGAGTAAGGACCCTTGAGGATAATCCTCCCTTCTTCCAATCCGTTAGTGCTAAGCCTTCATCCCACGAAAATACATATACATAAGTTCTTTTGAAAAGAGGATAAGTACTTGAAAACATAACCATGAATACTTGGGCCTAAAGGACAAATCATACTTCATGACATACTTTCATACATAGGAATAACTCCTTTCTTATCATTCTTAATGGTGTAAACACCCATAGTTTCTCGAAGAGCCAAATCATAGACATAGTGAGATCACAACCTTGTCCTAACCATTCTTTGCTTGAAAACATAGTCATGAACATCATTGGCTCTAATCCCACATCATAAGCTTCGTAAAAACAATGCTCATACATGCAAATGCTATGAATGATGATGGAATAACATGGGAAATAGAGATTCACATTTAAAACATCGTAATAAGATAGATTCATTCTTATGTCACAAAGAAATCGATAATTAAATCATAATTTAAACTACCCATGGATAGATTGAAAGCTTAAAGGGACATGCATAGTTGAACCTTCATAATAACAATGCAATTCATCACATTAGGGCTTAAATCACTTTAAAATCAATAAATAAATACATTTTGTACTTTAATTTAATCAAATCATAAACAAATTTAAAGACCCATTGTCAATTGAAGCTTGAAATTCATAATTTAAAGTGTAGAAAGTCTTTGGGTCTTTATCGTTGAAAGAGACCATGAATCAATCTCACATACCTTGATTAATTAGAAGAATCAAGAAGAAATCAGTTGGAGAAGAAGACCCTTCCTTAAGCTCCAAGCTAAGTCTTCAAAGGCTCACTTCAGAGGAGTTCTTTGAAGAGACAGTTTAATATTCTAAGTGTTTGAATAGAATCGAATGATAATAGAAGAGTGTAGGTCTTTTGAGAGGCTTAGAATAGGTTAGAAAGTCATAAACAACCCTTAGGGATAGCCTAAATTACAAATAAACAATTAATGAAATGAGTCACAAAAAGTTATCAAGGGTCCCGTATGGAGGCACCACGGTTCGTGTAGGCTCACATGGACCGTGTGTCCATCCATGAAGCTCCACTTAGAAAAATTATCCACTGACGAAGTTCTGAGATGGTGATTCCATACTTAGAAAATTTTCACACCGACACCCTTATGGGCCACCTCACGACCGGTGTAGGTGTCACACGATCCGTGTAAGGTCCATGTGTGAAGTGCCTTGGCCAAAATATAGTTTTCAAGAACAAGGCTCCTCTCATGAGCCACCACACAGCCATTGAAGTGTCAAACGAGTTGTGTGGGGTTCATGTAATGAATGTCTTGGTCTTGAACCCCAACTTAAGACCAACACCCTACACACAAGGTCAAGGGTCACCTCAAGGCTCCTCCACATGGCCTGAGGTGAGTTACACGACCCATGGAGATGCCCGTGTGGTATCACCTTTGTCAAAACCTCATCACAATCCCTACACAGATAGCCGTTATGAAAATGGGAATAACTTCTTCATCAAAACTTGGAATCAAGAGTACCTAGATGTGTTGGAAAACTAACTCAAAGAGCTTCAATTTGATAGGTCATAGACCACCCAGTTCTTCTTGTACTACGAGATATAAGCAGTTAAAGTTGACCCTTCCAACGATTCTTATGAAAAGCTTAATCAATTCAATCCTCTTGAACATGGCTACATAAGGGAGCCTCAAGATGACCATAAATCACCAAAAATGAGTTCTAATAGTGTACACCGCATCAACAAGATTTTCCAAAGTCAGAATCCTTACATCATCCTCTCTTGGGAACATTCATCCTCGAATGGGTTAGAACATGGATTGAAGAGCTTGACTTAATCAAGAAATATTCAACATGAAGACACAATACATAAATCATTATTTGAAAATCATAAAATCATCAAAACCCAAGTCAAAACATCTTTTAAATCATTTTCATGCACATGTATTCATGTCATGTCGTGAAACTCAAGAGTTAAAGAATTAGGGCAACTTAGAATAGAAAGAACCTAGTACCTTAGGCTTGAGTAGATTGGAAGAGATAGGAATATTTCCTCATCATGTCTGACTTTGCTTCTCATGTAGCACTCTTCACATGTTGATTTCTCCAAAGCAGTTTAACTGAAGCCAAATCCTTGTTGTGAAGCCGCTTCACTTGTATACCCAAAATTTCAACTGGTACCTCTTCATAAGACAAGTTCTCCTCAACCTCAACACCTTCTAAAGGTACAATCGAACTAGGATCACCAATCAACTTTCTCAACAAAGACACATAGAACACCGGGTGGATAGAACTCATCTCCAAAGGAAATTCCAATCTATAAGACACATTACCAATCCGCTCAACAATCTCATATGGGCTGACATACCGGGGACATAACTTTCCCTTCTTACCAAAACACATTATACCCTTCATGGATGAAACCTTCACATACACCCAATCACCAATGCAAAACTCAAGGTCCCTCTTCCTAACATCCCAATAGGACTTTTGGCGGATTTGGACCATTCTCAACCTTTCCTTAATCAATTTCACTTTTTCCATAGCCTCAATCACCAAATTTAGGCCTATCAAAGCCATCTCACCCAACTTAAACCATCCCACTATGGATCTACACCTTCTCCCGTATAAAGCATCAAACGGTGCCATACCAATGCTAGCATGAAAACTATTGTTGTAAGCAAACTCGATAAGTGGTAGATGATCATCCCAATTTCCCTTGAACTCCAATACACAAGCCCTCAACATGTCCTCCAAAGTTTGAATTGTCCTTTTGTCTTGTCCATCATTTGAGGGTGGAAAATGGTACTCAACTTCACCTTAGTGTCAAGCCCTCTTTCAAACGACTATCAAAAGTGAGAAATAAATTAGGTACCACAATCCTATATGATAGACATAGGCACACCATGCAATCTAACCAACTCTCATATATACAACTTTTCATAATCTTTGGCATTGAAAGTAGTCTTGACTAATAAGAAATGAGCCTACTTGGTCATCCGATCAACAACTATCCAAATATAATCAAATTGCTTCCGAGTACAGGGAAAACTAACTAAAAATTCCATATTCATATCTTCCCACTTCTAAGTAGGAATCTCAATATCTTAAGTAAAACCACCAGGCCATTGATGTTCCGCCTTCACTTGTTGACAATTAGGACACTTCGATATGAACTTTGCTATGCCTTTGTTCATACCATGCCACCAATATACTTCCCTCAAATCCCGATATATTTCGGTTGATCCTAGATGTATAGAATTTTAAGAGTTATGGGCCTCACTCATGATCACCTCCCTAAGGCCATCAACATCAAGAACAGATATCTGACCTTGATACTGAAGCACACCATCTCCCCCTTGAGAGAAAACCTCTATCTTTCTTTTGGCAACCAACTTCTTCAACTCAACCAAAGAGGGATCTAAATCTTGCTTTGGCTTGATATCAACAATCATTGAAGACTCAACCTCATTTTGAACACGAATGCCACCATCATAGGAGTCAGCTAATCTAACCCCCAACCTAGCCAAATGATGAACATCTTGGACTAACTCTCTCTTTCCTTCATCAACATGGGCCTTACTTCCTATAGATAGCCTACTGAGAGCATCGGCCACAATATTTACCTTGTCGTGATGATATAAAACACTCATGTCATAGTCCTTAAGTAGCTCCAACCACCTTATCTGCCTCAAGTTAAGGTCTCTTTGGGTGAACACATATTGCAAACTCTTGTGATCAGTGAAAAAATCAACATGAACCTCATATAAATAGTGTCTCCAAATCTTCAAAGTAAACACCACAACCGCTAACTCAAGATCATGGGTCGGATAATTTCATTCATGCACTTTTAATGAACTTGATGTATAAGCTATCACATTACCATGTTTCATGAGCACACAATCCAACCTAATCCAAGAAGCATCACAATATACCATAAACCCATCTAAGTCATCTAGTAGGGTAAAAATAGGAGTCGATGTGAGTCGGTCCTTCAAAGTATGAAAACTCTTCTCATACTCATGCAACCATACAAATTTGGCATTCTTTTGAGTCAACTTAGTCAAGGAAGATACAATAGATGAAAATCCTTGAACAAAACTTTGATAGTAACCAACCAACCCAAGAAAACTCTAAATATCAGAAGGATTCAATGGTCTAGGGCAATTCTTCATGGCCTCGAACTTCTTTGGGTTAACTTTAAGACCATCACAAGAAACCACATGACCAAGAAAAGATATTTCACCCAGCCATAACTTACATTTACTTAAATTAGCAAACAATTGCTTCTCTCTCAAAGTCTAAAGAACCAACCTGAAATGATTCGTATGCTCCCGCTCACTTCGGGAATAAATCAGAATAACAGCAATGAAGACAACCACGAAGCTATTAATAAAAGGCTTGAACACCCAATTGATAAGGTCCATAAACACAACTGGAGCATTAGTTAAACCAAATGACATTACCACAAATTCAAAATGCCCATACCTAGTCTGAAAAGCAATTTTGGGAACATCACACTCCCAAACGTTTAACTAATGATAACCGAAGCAGAGGTCAATCTTTGAGACATGAGCATCTCCTTACAACTGGTCAAACAAATCATCAATACTTGACGACAAATATTTATTCTTAATGGTCACCTTATTTAACTGTCAATAGTCAATACACATCCGAAGCGATCCATCCTTCTTCCTCACAAATAGCATAGGACCACCCCAAGGTGAACTTTAGGGAGTAATCCCTCACAATCATGCTACCTTTCTTGAGACTGATAAATTTATTCATGTTTGCCTCCCAAACTTCAAGAGGAAAGAAACAATCCTGAAAAGAAAACCTCTTCCAAAAAAAATTGAGTATCAGCAACCCTCTCAATCAACCACTGAGTATACCACACCTGAGCCATATCCTTCAACTGATAAGCAGCTAGCTTAGCATTCCTCTCAGAATTCACCTCTATAACAATAAATACTTTAGAGAGTTCATCAATAAATTCCTGTGCATCCTCATCAGCTTTTGAACAAATAATTACTCAAGTCAATGATACAATAAGTATACAATCTCATAAATAGTACAGTGGTAATAGCAAAGTAGGTATGATATGAGACGGAGTTGATGCCATGAGATGTAAATAATGTAATACAATGTCACATGATCATGATGCATGTTTGACCTATGATACACATCTACTTATTACATCATATCGGAACCTATGGGGGCCACACATGGACAATGTATCTATGAGTATTATCGGCAAAGACCTCACCCAATGATCACTCGTCCAAAAAAAACCTCAAAACTATCTGAAAATAACTGAAGACCCAATATCAATCAAAACATTACCTCAACTTGTTGACAGAAACCTCAGGTAACATTACCAGTAGAGACCATAACCACCAACTTACATGTTACCTTACTCATCTCTCGATCGTAGCCATCACAAGTATCAAATGCACAAATAATAGAGAATGCAATGTGCATGATTTCAATGATATCACAGTGTCAACATCATAATGATTTCAATATTATCAAAGTGTCAATATCATCAATGTCTCAATATCATATCAATCCCAATATCAATCGTATCATAATATTAGATCCTTCTCAACATTGGTATTAAACAATTCACATGATCATATACATATTATGCATCCACAATTAACCCACAAGCCAAGAAATCACTATATGAACAATTACTCAAACTGAATCTTATGACCAAAGCCTAAAATGATACAATTCTACCCCCAAGTACTCAATTACATGCACATAGGAGCATACAAGGTTAAATCATACTTAACAAAAGGTTAGAAGTCCACTTGCCTTATATAAAGTCTTAAATCAAGTCAAATCCAAAGCTTTTCCCTTTTTATAGTACCCTGAATCACCAAAATCTATTCAAATATAGCATCACAATTACATAATGAATCTAATGACGCTAAAAATAATTAATTCGGAGTACAAGGGTAAAATGGTACAAAATCCCATGCCAGAAAAAGTAGTTAGAATCTTAAAATTAATACATGAAAACATTCTCCAAGAAATAATTAATACTTGAAAACATTCTCCAAGAAATAAGGAGTTCAAAGGTGAAAACCTTTTTGAAAATGGAGTTAAAATGAGGGAGAAATCATCAATTTAAGTTTAGGAATCAAAGTCCATAAAATCCCCATATTTCACCATTAAAATCTCAAAATTATAAGTTAAAAACTCAAATTAATCAATGGAAATCAATGGAATAGGTTAGAAAATAATTACCCAATCACTTTGCCTTGAAAAACCTAGAAACATCTCTTGAAAACGAAGCTTGGAGTGTTGAAAATGATGAAATAAAATAAAACTCGTCACTTTTAAATGGCTACTTTTTCAGGAAAATCAAGTACTCCACGAAAATGGAATTTTGTCTATGAACGCAAAGACCAGCAGAACCAACACTCCATGAACGTGATACTCACCTCCACGAATGCGGAGACCAAAAAGGAGAGGTGTACCCCGCGAACGCGGCCCTTTCTTCCCCAAGTAAGGAGGTCTCTGGGGGTATGGCTCCCACACTTCAGTGAATGCAAAACCTTTGATGTGAATGCGGAGGTTTATATAATTTGACCTCCACGAACGTGGACCTGGAGGCGTGAACACATAGGGTATTTGTAGCTGCACTAGAAACAACCATAAACCAACAAACACATATCATACAAAAACTAAAACTAGACCTTTGGGGATTCATTTGGAACCTCGTGAACACAAACCAAACATGGTACCGTATCATAAACAACATTTTGAACTCAATAGAACCGCAAAAATTCAAATTTAGGACTTCCTTGGCCTAGAACTTGAGAAAGATCGTTTAAGCTAGTTTCAGACTCAAAACTTTAAGCTAGTTTCAAACTCAAAAACTCAAATTTTTCTCGGAAGCTCTAAAAATTACAACAAAGCCATTTCTAGTGTTGGTTTCACCACCCAGAACCACTAGAACTAATAGAATTTTAATTCGGGCTCCCAAACTCCGAATGTTGACCAAAGTCAAATCTATGATAAAAAATGAACTTAACAAACAACTTTGGGTCCAAAATCTTTGTTTTAACTCCGAATTCAGTTCTACAAGTTTTCCTAGACCAGATTTGGCATTCCATAACTGATAGAATTGAATATTGACACTCGAAACTTAAAATGATCTCCAAACTCAAAATTTCCAACTTTAAGCCTATAAAAACTCATTCTTTAGCAAAACTCCAACTTTTTACAAAATTTTCAAGATCCAAATTTTAGACTCAACCAAAACTTATCCAAGAAAACTTTTGGGATGAGCAAAATTGTAATTTGGTCAAAATGCCAAAAATGACCTTCGAGATCATTACATCATCCACTACTAAAAATAATATTTGTCCTCTAACATGAGATAAGGGACATACCTAAAGCCCAAACAACAGAGGGTACCGAGCACGCGTATCTAACTCTATCTCCCATGTAGTCTCACAAATAGGCCTGTGGCTCCACTGAACCTTTACTGAAGTAATTTCCTTAGTCCTTAACTTCCTTACCTACCTTTCCAAAATGGCCACTAACTACTCCTCATAATTCAAGTCAGGTCTCAACTCAACCAAATTCAATGAAATCACATGAGACTCATCCGGAATGTAATGTCGCAACATCGAAACATGGAATATAGGATGGATTGAGGACAAGTTGGGTGGAAAAGAAATTCTATAATCCACCTCTCCCACTCTATCAAGAATCTCAAAAGGACCAATGAACCTCGAACTATGTGATGACTTTTTATTTCAGACTCATTTTGGGGTTAAATTTCCAGGAAACATTTCCCTTAATATGACATTAATTCCAACTGCTAACGAATTTATATGTACTATGACATGAAATGGAGTTAAAAGCGTGAAAATGAGCAAGACTTGGTCGAATCTTGGGGAGTGGGTAAAAGTGCACAAAGGTGGTGAAAAGTGAGGTCATTGACATTCTCAGTGATCTGCCGAAAGCTCCATGAGATCACCTTTCTATGCAACAACCAAGGTTCCCAGTTAAGGTAGGAGTTTAATCAGAATCAATATCACAAAGTCTACTCAGTGATTCACCAAAAACATAAGTGATTGCCTAAAGCTGCAGAACCCAATGCTCTAGACTACTGACAGAAAGGCGATATAAAAAATATTTTGGCGCATTGCCAAATTGGAAAAGCAGAGCAAAGAGTCATTGCCTAATGTTACAGTGGAGAAAGCTTTATAAAGATGCATAGAAAAGCAGTCAAGTACATATTCGGTGCATTGCTAGAGTGCTCAGCGATGGTCCGCCATGACCGCCGAGCGATATTTTGTAGCACAAACTTTCACACATTTGTACGAAGTATATAAGCATTTTTAGAAAGGACATTGTACATCATTTGTTCATTCCAATTCAAAATAATTAGTATGTAGTAGTAGTACATAGAATATTCCTCTTAGAGTACAAGGGAGATTAGGGTTTTGAAGAATTTGGGCATCAAATTGGAGAAGATTGGTTGGTGAAAATAAACTTATTTATTTTCAATCTTGTTACCCATGACTTCTGCTACTATGAATGGTAATAAATCTTTAATTTCTAGCATGTGTGGATAAAACCCCCATGTTGGGGGTGTGCTTTTGATATGGGTCTTTGATTTATTGATTGGGCCTGTGATATCTTGACTTATGTGTAGTTTATTTGGGTGAACTTATGTCCATTCCTATGTTTAATGTAAATCTCGAGGTTGCAAACTTGGGGTCTTGTTTAGATCTCTGATTTGTAACTTAGCTGGACTTATTTGAGTATAGAATGGATATAACGGCTAGAAATCTTATAGGGTTTCAATTGAAGTCCATATCATTGGACTCTATTGCCAAGGTATTAGGGGTTCTATTGTAACTTCTTACTGTAAGTGTATCCTCGGCTATCCGCGTGTGATATCCTAGTGGATTCGTGCAAAATACCCATTTTCAGAGATGATTTTGGTTATAAGAAACCTAGCCTATTCACTCAATATCAACTCATGTAGTCAAGTATATAGACCTATTTGATAGATTGATTACCATATTTTCACATCCCCAACATCTCTCTTAATAGTTGTTAAGTTGATTAATTAGAACTTGTTAGTTGCTCTCTATTTTGACTATGGCAACCCCCTAGATCTTACAATTACTTGGTCCAACGAATCACTTCCATCTTGAAAAATGATTCCCTATAGGATCCATCAAAACCTCTAAAGTTGGGTTATTATGTTGATGATGACCGTCCTTTCTTCCTTTGAGTAGTCGAGTTGAGCGATATCAAAAATGGCATCATTGTCAGGGAATCGATGTGTTCATATTGGAAGTGTTTGTTGAGCTTTGTTCTTGTAGTTAGAGTTCTTTTTATTGTTTTTTGTTATTTTTGTTGATTGAATGTTAGGTATAAAGATGGAGGATGAAGAAAGAATCCATGGTGAGAAAGTTGGGGACATGAATTAGATGCAAGATGTCAATTGGGATCAGGTTGGAAGCGCTTGTGCTATCCGACTACCCCCTTTGGCTGGAGGAGTTAATTTTCATGTAATGAGCACTATGTTATTACTCCTCTAACTAAAGGGACTACTCAGAGGGCTCAGCCAAGAAGATCCTCATGAACACTTAAGGAATTTTATTGATGTGTGTCTCCCATTCAACTTCAAGAAAGTGAATCAAGAAGTCATTCGGCTAAGGCTATTTTCTTTTTCCATCACTAGAGAGGCATTGAGGTTCTAGCAGAGTTGCCTCGTGATTATATTACTTCATGGGAAGAGCTACAAAATGCATTCCTCTAAAGATTGTTTCCTCCCTCAAAGATGATCAAATTGAGGAGAAGTATTGAGAATTTTAAGCAATTTGAGAGTGAGACATTGAATGAAACATGGATCCGATTTTGGAAACTCTTACTTTAATGACCCAACCATGGAGTTCCGGACCATATGCCCTTGCAATACTTTTATGTGAGCCTTGAAACAATGAATAAGGGAGTAGCAGATCAGTTGGTGAGAGGAGGCTTGATAACACAAACATTCACCAAAGCTTGTAATCTCTTGGATGGCATGACAAAAATTGATTGAGAATGGTACACAAGAGATAACATGATACCTTCGATCCACAAAGGTCCTACCAAGGAGCAGTGTGTCAAAGATCAGGAAAGGGATGAGAATATGGCTAAAATATTAACTCAGCTTGATCTTTTGACTAAGCATGTCATAGGAGCAAATTGTAAGAGTGTGAATGTTGTGGAAGCTACCGGAGAAGTGATGTTTGAAGGTGCACAATTTGAAAGTGGTTACAATTAAGAATGTTATTACATAGGAAACCAAATGGTGGGTTCTCAGGCGGCTTTTCAAAGGCCACCCGGGAATCAAGGTTGGAACAACAATCTTGGATGGCGAGATCGAGCATGAAATGATCAACCTCAAGTTAGGGGTTAGAAAAACCATAAGGGAGATAGATATATTCCACCCCATAATAGGGTGAAGGTTGTTGACCCTATGGTGAATCAAGAAAATCTTCGGACTGAAGATATGCTTTCCCACATCATGAATAAGGTGGAAGCCTCTGATAAAGTCCTAAAGTAATGTTGCATTTGGCAATTGTTAAACATCTAGAGACTCAACTTGGAAACATATCATCTCATCTAAATCAGTATCCAAAAATACGTCTACCTAGTGACACGATGGCTAATCCCAAGGGAAGCGATCAACAATGTTTGGCCATTACTACGCATAGTGGAAAAGTGGTAGAAATCACTAAGCCATTCTTTTTAGAAGGAGAAGCCAAGAATGAAATGGGAGAAAAGGAACGTGTTGGTATTGAAGAAGTTGAGGAGTGCATAGCTGATGATGAAGACTATGAGGCTCTTCGAAATCCTGAGAGTTGCAAATAGAAGAAAAGTGGGGATGATGTTGTAAAGGACAAGAAAATATCTCCTAAAAATTTGAATTCAACAGTGAGGTTGAAAATACCTCAGGTCAGGATTGATCCTCCTTTCCCTCAAAGATTGAAAAAGAAGAAGGAGGATGCAAAGTTCAAAAAGTTCCTCTCCATGTTCAACTCCTTGTCGATAAATGTCCCACTTGGGAAGGCATTAATCAAAATGATCGGTTATGCTAGATTCATTAAATAGTTGGTCACAAAGAAGCAAACTCTTGAGTGTGAGACAATTGAGGTGTCTCACAATTGCATTCCAATCTGAACATAAAACCTGGTAGTGAAAAAGGAAGACCTAGGTGCATTCACCATATCATGCACTATAGGGGCCTCAAAGTTCAGTAAAGCGCTATGTGACTTGAGGGAAACTATAAATAGCATGCCCCTATCCATATTTTAGGAATTAGGATTAGAGACCCCTTCGCCAACTATGATGTAACTGCTCATAGTTGATCAGTCTAAAAAATGACTAGTGGGGATTTTACATGACTGTAACGACCCGAAATTTTTGAAACCTCTTATGGTTGGTCTCATATGGTGTTATAATGGTCATGGTTGAAATTTGGTGTCCACGGGTGGTATTTAAGTGGCCGAACGCAAAACGGGTCATTTTGAGGCGTAGAGAGGCCTTTTGGACAGTTAACATCACAAAATTATAACTTTTGATGTAGGTCGAACTGTGTGGGATACTACATATTAAATGGACGATCTTTGAATTATATTTGCAACGCAACTGGTTTTACTCAATTCCAAGTTCTTATGAGGAAGTTATGTCCAAAAGAGTAGGACTGCCAGAAATTCGGAAGACATTGGAGATAGGCCCTGGAAATTGCCCAAGGCATGTGAGACAGACCGTGAAACTTTTCAAGGTCCGTGTGGGGTTCTGTGAAAGGGTACAGAGATCATGGGGTGGCCAAGACCCACCCCAAAAACTAAGTTAGGGTCCACGGACCACCTCACGGACCATTTGGTGGTCCGTCAAGTTGGTCAGAGGCTTGGAAAGTCTGTGGGCTGAAACTTTGACCAAGTAAAGTCTGATGGAGCATCTAGACAGACCGTCAAATCTTTAATGGGCCGTTTGGGCCTCCGTCTGATCCTGAAGACAATGCATTTTCCGCCTAAATTATAATTTTGTTGATCCCTAGGCCCTTTTTAGGCTTCCTAAAGTCCCTTAAACCTATTGGATATAACCCTAACCCTCATTCATCCA
>JBCEWC010000157.1:0-75701 GCA_038996855.1 Solanum aculeatissimum
TTATTTTTTAGACAGAAAAATCTTAAAGTAATCAGTTTTTATAATGTTAACAGTTTGAAGGGTATTTTAGACATTTTAATTAAAAAAGTGTTTAACAACACTTATGTGCCAAACACATCAACAATTTTTTTTCCAGCTACAACACTTTATCCAAACATATAATTGCTTATTTTTTAAATAAATTTCAGCACTTTAAAAAGTGTTTTCTCTATTTTTTTCCAGCTAAGTCAAACGGGCTCTTAGTCAAATGGGTTAAATTTTCAACTTTTATCACTCAAAATTCATTTGTTTTTTAATTTTCAACTTTTATTCGCTCAAAATTCATTTGTTTTCTAATTTTTTTTTTAAATTTTATGTTTGGTGGTTTTAAACATTTTGAATAATTTTTTTAAATAAACTTATTTTCTTCAAAAAAAATTTAAAAAAAATTACCTCTAAAAGGTAGGGAAAACATTTTTCAAATCACAATTTTTTTCCTTACCTCACCTCATATTCCGACTCTCTCAACCCCTAGCCCCAACGAACCCCCTCCCCAAACCCACCAACACAAAAAAACAAAAAAACAAAAATTATTTTTAAAAAAAAATTCAACTTGTAAAAATTTCAAATCTTTTAACCTCACCATACCCCCTTCCCCTCGTTCCCCCAAGTCCAGATATAATAATTTAAAAATTTATGTTTTTTTTAAAAAAAATTAAATTTTGTCTCACCCTATTCTTGATCCCCTCTCAATTTGAGTGATGATTATGATAATATCGGGTCTCGATTTAGAAGTCGAGTCCTAGGACTGATATGACATCGAATCACAATTAAAAGTCAAATCTCGCATTGGTTATCATGTTTTTTTTCATGATATAATAAAATTAAATAAAATATTTTCAACATTTCTCATCCAAAGATAGACTAAAATATTTTATTCATATTAAATTTTCATAAAAGAAAATACCTATTAAACCGATTACAAGAATACCAACTACAATACCTATTATCCAAAGAGGAATCCTTCAAGTAGTATCGACCATTTACCCCACTTTCCTCCAGATTTCATCAAGTGGTCATGCTAGAGACATAAACAGTCATGGATAATTTAATTATGAGATCTTTCTGAATGAGCTAAGAGAATCTTATTTATTCTCTTTCGTTTTCTTAATTGAAGAAATAATTGGAAAGTAAAATAGCAAGTACTCCGATGCTTCGATCACTTCTTGCCTGGGACTTCTAGAGTACTATTTTCCCATTACCCAACCCATTTATTAGTTGTTACCCAACTCATATTTATCCTTATAAAATATGGACAGATTGTATTATTATTCATTTTACGTTGATCCATTTTTAACCCACCCAAATTTAACTTAGCTCGCCCATTTGCCACCACTAAATAAGAGTAAGAGGTTTCTTTTGTATCAAGAGTGTTGGAGAAGCCAAAGAAGATTGATTGGATTAAGAGACCGGTGTTTATGCCTCTTTTTTTTATCAATAAGATTTCCGTCATTTTTAATTTACGACGTTTTGCGTGACTTTAAAAAAAACTATATTTTACAAGATAAGTGTTTTTTTTCCAAGTCTATCATGAAGTTCAAGAGAGACATTCAACCATTAACTCAACAAAAATACTGAACTTCGGCTTAAATATATTAACCCCAAATTTAAAAATTTTTGATATCGTTTGGTTGACAATATGTTATCCCGGGATAAATTAGCTTAAGATAAGTTATCTCATCATATATATGAGATAACTTATTCTATCACTTAGGCAAAAAATGATGAAATAAATAATATAAGGATTACTTTATACTTCCAATCAAACATAAAATAAAATAATCTTATATTTTATCCAATAATTATTATAACTTATGTCTGATACTAAACACCCCAAGAAAGATCTATTCAACCATAAACTCAAACAGAAATAATGTGGATTATATGGGAATCAAATTTGATTAGCTATATCCCTTAAAATGATCTTAGGCAATACAAATCAAAATTAATCACTCCTAATGCAAGTACCGACATTGGGCTAAAAAAAGAAAGTGGCAGCATTAAAATGTGGCGCGATTGACGTTCGACTTAACGTAGTACTTAATATAGACTCTGGTCAAACTTCTTCATCCATGCGCCTCCCATTTCTTCCGTGTCCCCCCACCCTTTTCACTTCTCTTCTCTCTCGCTTCACTTTACATCTCCATAGATCCCAATCAAAATTTGCAGCCATTTTCAGTATAAAACCAGAAATCCCAACAAGAATTGATCTTTACTCTCAACAGTTACCATGTATACTCCAAAACCCACTTCAAGATTTATCCTTTTTTCCTTAATCCTTCTTCTCTTGCTCAACTTCTTGGCCCCATCAATTTCTTCCGAGCTTGACATTGCTGATGAAGATGGTGATGACATGGAAGGTCTGAAAGAACTCATAGCATTGGATGACGAAGAAGATTTGCTGCAAAAATCGGAAGGGATACATCATGAGAAACCCCCTGAAGCTGAGTTTGTAAGTAAGGCACAAAGAATAGTACTTGAGCTAAATAATGATAATACTCAGAGGGCAATTGATGGAAATGAGTATGTTTTGGTTCTGGGTTACACCCCGTGGTGCGCCAGGAGTGCTGAGCTAATGCCGAAATTTGCTGAGGCTGCTACTGCTCTCAAAGAATTGGGGAGTCCTCTATTGATGGCGAAGATTGATGCTGAACGGTACCCTAAAGTTGCATCTACTCTCGAGATCAAAGGGTTCCCAACTCTGCTTCTCTTTGTCAATGGCACTTCTCAACCTTACACTGGTGGATTCTCCGCGTAAGCAATTTTTTTCGTATAGTTTTTGAGTATCTAAATTTTAATTTAAAAGTATGGAGTTGATCTAATCCAATTTTGTCTCTAGGAAAATAAAAAAAGTGCCACATAATTGGGGACGGAGAGAGTAGTAAGTTAGTACAATAATAAAATTAGGAGGAAAAACTTGTATAGCTCTTTATGTTGTGCTTTCATATGTGCATCTGAATTGTTGATTTACATCTATGCTCTGTATATTGATCAGGGAAGAACTTGTTATCTGGGCAAGGAAGAAGACAGGTATACCCATTATTAGAATTAGCTCAGATGTGGAGGCAAACCACTTTCTCAAGAAGCATTCCATGTTTGTGGTTGGTTTATTTGAGAAATTTGAGGTATTAACACTGAACAGATTACTTCCTAAAAACTCTTGCTTATTCTCTTTTAGTCTCTTTTGGCATTTATTTGATGTGTATATTTTTTTGTTTTATCTAGTGAAGCTTAGTGTTGTTTGTTTGTTCTTAACTCAATTTTATCCACTCATGGTTTGGTTAAATGATGGAATCATTCCGTACATTTAATTTTCTGCTTTATAATGCATACAACACAATTGTTTTTGGTGTCACCTTCTTGTTTTAGTCGAATTTCCCTCATGTCACCATAATATAAAGAGGCTACCGAACAAAAAAGTTTGTGGAATTTGCTCTAACATGCATGCATAATGACACAGGGACCTGATTATGATGAATTTACTAAAGCAGCCGAGATGGACAATGAAATCCAGTTTGTGGAAACTAGCAATGCAGAAATTGCCAAGCACCTCTTCCCTGATATTAAGCCAACCAGTCTTTTCCTTGGTCTAGTTAAAAGTGAGCCAGAGAAATACACTGAATATGGTAGGTTTTTTATTATCAGATTCCAGAGTTACATTTTACACCACTTCAATGCTCAAGCATTACTATTCTCTCGTAATGGATGGTTGCGCCTGACTATGCCTGCAGCTGAGCAGTTAAATGTGCAACTGTTTATTCATTGGATGGCTAAAGTTTGTAAAGATTAAATGGATATATCATTACCTGATCTGTAGAAAAACGCTGTTATTTTTAAATGTATATCTAATTTTTTCAGTAGCATTGTGTTGCTTAATAACATATCACCATTCACATCATTGATGTGGTTTGCAGAAGGAACCTTCACTACAGATGGAATCTTGCAGTTTTTGGATGATAACAAGTTCCCATTAATTACAGTACTTACTGAACTTAACGCTGCTAGAGTTTACTCCAGCATAAACAAACTTCAGGTAACTGTTGTGCCTGACTCATTTACTTCATATCATCTGTTTCTCAAAGCATTTGACATCTCCTTGTTATTGTAATTTATATGCTCATGCACTTCTTTGTATTTCATATTACACAGACTTGCATTTCTCAACAGTTTCAAAAATAAATGTATACAAAAACTTGCATTTCTCTATGAAAGAAAGGTGAAGAAAACAAAGGCCGTTTCCTGTATTGTTGAACCAATGTTAGTCTTTGATATTTGTGGAAATACTTGTATATCCAAGTGTTGATTTACTCTGAATCATCTTTGGGCTGGTATAGAGTTAGCAGTTTTATCCATGAGAAGCCGAAGGTTAGCCGTAGCACCAATAATTTTTCTTCTTTTTTTTTCCCTTGCGTGGACATTTTACTTTCAGAAATATATGTTGAAACACCCATAATAAGGAGGAGACTACTGACAAAGTCCGTTACAATTCTGAGCATCTATAGTTGTTTAATACCAAGATGGACTTGATAGAGTTTGTGTAATAAACACTTTAATGATGAAATTCTCATCTCTCTCCAGACAACACACTGTATAAATGTACATCTAGTTCTTGCATTTATTTAGCAAACTGTAATCATGTTGTAATGTGGTATAATTGTTGGATTTACCTAATGTTTCAATGCCATGTAGATGTTGATAATTGCTGAGCCTGATGACTTCAAGAAACTTGTGGAACCTCTGCAAAACATTGCAAGAAAGTTCAAATCAAAGGTTCCTCTCTTGTCTGGATCTAATGAAGCGGATTACTCTTCCTTTCTGGATTTGTGTAGTTGACATCTGCCTTTGCATTGCAGATAATGTTTATATTTGTAGATATTAGAGAAGACAATCTTGCAAAGCCATTCCTAACTATGTTTGGTCTAGAAGAATCAGAAGACTTTGTGGTTAGTTATTCATGAAGTATTTTTCAACTTCTCAGTACTAGCTATTTATTAAGTTTGCTCAGATAACTGTTCTCTTTGTGTGGATGCACAGGTAGTGTCTTTCAACTACAGTAGCAGCTTGAAATATTTGTTGGAGTCAGATGCCACACCAACAAACATAGAAGTATCAATATCTCTCTTATTGCTTCTCTCTCTAGGGTTCTTCAAATTGTGATTTGAAGTTTACATTGTTGATTGATTTCTGCAGGACTTTTGTTCAGGTCTTCTGAGTGAAACTGTGTCGCCATACTATAAATCACAACCAATTCCTGATAATGTAAGTTCATTTAACTATAAATATCATGATGTCAAGTCTATGCTTTGGCAATTAGGAAAACATTATTCGCAGTTCTTTAGCTTGCCTAATTCAAGTTACGTTAGACGTTAGTAGTACTGCTTGTATAATGGTCTGGTAATTCCCCTAATAACTGACTTAAAAATGCTCTGGATTTACAGAGAATGTATCCACTTAATGGAATGACTTATCATACATTGTTGATTACACAGTAAAAATAATTAGAGAAAAAATATGCTGCTGTTTATTTAGCATTTGAACATCATAAGACAAATAGTTAAACCCAACTACTTCAAAATCTTACTTGTGGACTCTTTAGGTTGCAGTGTGTTAGCCAAGTTCATCTTATTTAATGGAAACATGCACACACAGGCACATGCTTTGTGGGAATATCATTATAGAGCATTAGTACCTTGAACAATCTCCTCCTAGACGGAGCAATAAACAGTAGCACTATATTGAAAAAACGGAATCATTTATTAGTGGGAATGTATTAATGTTTTTCCTCAAGTCTTTGTTTCCCACCATCCTTTGTTGTGCTGAGAGAAACTTGACGAACCCAAATTGGACGCGGGGTTGAAGTCATCTTCAAGCAGACAAATCTGGGCGTTTGCAGTATATTGTCATTAAGTGGCTGTGTTTTCTTTAGGTTTCAGTATATCCACATTTGAATAAGAAATGAGAATGGTGAGCAAGTTAGATATACTGCAAGGGAAGATCCAAAGTCGCAAGGAGGAGGGAGGGGAGGACCAATTTAATAAAAGGTGGCGAAATCTTGATGATGGAAATCATATTTCTGGTATGAGAAAGTACAATAGGATACTGAGGTGGGGTAGCCTTAAGATAGGTACTTCATAGATTTCTGCAAGAATACAAAGGAGGCAGCACGAACTCCCATAATAACTCAGCACTAAGCACACATACAAACCATCCATTCTATCGACGATCGCATCATAATTGTAATAATAGCTTAACAAGCTTTCTTGTGTTACACTATATCAGTTGTCTGAGCATAAACGTTACTAGTTCTGATCAGAATTTCTGCTGGAGCATCAATTTACCTACATGTTCTGGAGCTTCCTTTAGTGAAGTAACATACTTTGTGGTCTGCCTTATCTGTGCGCCAGATTTTGTTATGTTGATTGATCAAGTTCTATGCTAGTCTAATCCGAAATTTTTTAAAATCATAATTTATACTACAGATGCAGCTTATGTTTTTTGATTTGATCCTTTTTGCTTGACATCACAAGGAAAATTTGATATATTTATGTTTGTACAAGAATGTTTTATCAACTCTAAAGAACCTTTGCTCCATAATTGCAGAAGAACATGAGCATTCTGACAGTTGTTGGTAAGACCTTTGATGAATTGATCCTGAACAGTCCCAAAAACATTCTTCTTGAGGTTTGTATTATTATACACAGATCAGACACTTTTTTGAAACTTCTGTCTCATTTTCTTATGTATTTGTTAGAGTTCTTGAACATTTGGTAAATGAATTGACTTCGGAGGAAATTTTAAAAAAAAATATGTTGGAACTGTATTTCTTCCTTTAGTGAGGAATTCACATTAAAGATGTTCTGCGATGTGCATAATCTTATAGTTTCATAATAATGTATCTTTACTTGTGTACTGAAGATATACACACCGTGGTGCATAACTTGTGAAACCACAAGCAAGCAAATGGAGAAGTTGGCCAAGCATTTCAAAGGTTTGGATAACTTGATCTTTGCAAGGATAGATGCTTCCCTAAATGAACATCCGAAATTACAGGTGAGGATACTAAATACTTTACTCTTTTGATTTAAATTGATACAATGCTCAGATCCTTGATGCTTAAGATGAAAAAAATTCTCGTCTGAATATTTTGTCCAGACATTAAGTTACCAACAACAGCTACGTATTGGTCCCAAACAAGTTGGGGTCGGCTCTATGAATCTTCCTGTCCATGATTCTCCATTTAAATTCATCTCAAACCAACATTACGCAGAAATATGCATTAAGTTACATCTCCCTTTAGCATCCCTAGATATATGACTTAAGGTCGTGTTTTCCACCTTGGAGAAGTGGATTGAGTATAGATAAAAGAAGGAATAGCAATTCCCGAAAAGGAATGTCAAATTACAAACCATCTCCCCAGAATGTACTTCAAGATTGATGGTCCCTGAAATCACCATCCACCACTCACAAAACACTAGATGGATGCTGGTATGAGATGTTTTTCGCTAGATATTTGCTTTCATCAAAAACCTGAGATCAATATCTTTAGAATATTTGACTGTGGACTTATGTTATTGACACACAATTTCATCTTTAGATATTCACCTTAGTGATCCAGATAAGGTACAGGCACAAGTCTCCTCTTTTAGAGTTCCTTCCTTTCCATCAGTTCAGAGGATTTTTCCATTGAACTCTTGTTGACTCTGTGTGTCCATTGCATGGGTTCTTCTGGTAGCCAACAGCAGATAATGCCTAATTGAACTATGTTACATTATTTGTACCTTGAAATAGTCTTGCACCAATTCTATCATTTTTTATTTGTGCTAGATAAACAGTAGAGTTATATCTTGTCTATAGCATAAAACTGTACAGAGAGTATCCCATTTTTATGCTGATGATTTTGGCCTGAAGCAGCATCTTAAAATGCATCATAACAAGCCCGTCAATATTGACTCCTTGAGATTCTGATGAGTTATGAATATTGACTTTGCTCTTACCAACATGCAGGTTGATGACTATCCAACTATTCTCTTCTACTTAGCAGACGAAAAGACAAATCCAGTAAGTTTTAACGATAGTACATTTTGATAAATTCTTTTCTTGCTCACCTTTTTATGGGTTTCACTGTTAAATTTCCTTATGTAGATACCACTTCCTACAAAATCAAGCACAAAAGAATTGGCTGTTCTCATCAACAAGAATTTGAAAGCACACAATCGTGACATTAGAGATGAACTATAGGAAACAGTTTAATGCAGGGACAAGATAATTGTTCGAAGACGAGGAGGATTATACAGCATACATAGACACCTGCCGATTATATGAGTAGATATTTCAGTGAGTTGAGATAGATGTCCACACCTGCCGATTAACTGTATTGACTTTGAGTTTTGAGAAACAGGTCAAGTTTGCATGTGTTTTTGAATTAAAAATAACAAGTCCATCAATTCATTGCGCTATTCAGAACCCACTCACCAGACTAATCCAAATTTACATCGCATACAACAAATAAATAGATAGGCTGTGTCAAGAAATTGAGATATCTGGTTAAGGATTGAAAGCCTTCATCAATCATAGACAAACTTTTACAAAGACTGGCAAATTTCCCAGTCAAATGTGAACAATCGATTTTAAGTTGTGTACACATCAAATACCAAACCAATTTACAACTATAATGCCTATGTTGATATTCTGAAGCTGATGTCCATAATGAACAACTACATGAATTCACCTAATATCAACATTTGCTACTCAAAAAAGGAGAAACAAACGTGGAATTTAACTTTTTTCTTTTTTTGCCTAAGGATTATATGCACATATATTATCAAACCCCATATATTGTCCTTCCTCGATCTTATAAATCGTGTCTGCTATGCCAAATCCACCTGCAGATATCAACAGATGACTGAGCAAATGATCAAAAGTAGTGAAAGCTTCCACTTACACAGAAAAATATGAAGAAACTTGCCTAATGATATGGCGCTCACAAAGATTGTGAGGGCCAAAATGAAGATTACCACAGATGCTCTACCAACTATGCTAATTATTTGCCGTACGACATGCTGTCCTACTAAGGCTGCAATACTGGCCACAGCAATAAAATACAGTGCTGAAACATGTCCAGAGAAAGAAAAAAGAATAAAGCAGGTTAGTAAACAAGTTAATGGATTCCCAAATTTCTTCATTATCGATCATTACTATGAGCTTTGAATGTAATTGCTTGAATACTTATCAAAGGAGATACTCTTTTAAGGCTTCAAAGCATGTCCTTACCATATGGAACTGGAAAACGTCCTAGCAAGTAATATTGTATGACGGACATGGAGGAGGAAAATATCATGACAAAAGCAGCAGTAGCACTTGATACCTACATTTATAAAATTACAAACTCTGTGAGTGCCTCTTTGAGATATTACTAGTTGTTTAGTTTAGGAAGTTGAAGCTACTTTTTTTGTCTCTAATCAGAGGATGTTCGGAACTAGAGATATTAAAAGAGATGAAATGCACCTGAGGAGGAATCCCTAGCTCCAGAAACAATGGACCCAAAATGAATCCACCACCAAGACCTAGTAGACCACCAACTATACCAGCCAAAATGCCGCAGCAACAATAAAGAATCAGCTGATGCACTTTCCATGTTATTACTGCTTCTCCTCTAGAAAGAATCACCCTCGATCCCTTGTACAAGCAAACAGCTTCATATGCAGAAGCTCCAACAGCAACTGGGAGCTGAAAAGTAGGATAAAAGAATTCTGTGAGTAAAAAATCTCTTTTTAAATGAACGAGAAGCTCACTATTCATTTGACACAACCAAGGAGCAAGCTACAAATTTATCAATTGATACCACATAAGCTATGAACAGTTGATCGCACAACTTATAGTCTAATTCATTTTTGTCAAATGACACGATGCAATTGATGAGAATTACATGTGAATGAGAAGGAGGGGCGAATTACTTACTCTGATGAAAAGTCCCGTTTACATCTAAATAACAATTAACTACCTGCAAGAGGCTTAAGATCCAATATGTCGTTGAACAAGTTGGAGCATAATTCTGTATATAAAAAAGGTGCTCCAAATCAGTAAGGCAATATTGCATGATAACACAGAATACAATCATGAAATGTAAAAGCTCTTGGGAAAAAAAAGGGAAGCAGTAGTAAAAGCAGGAACCTTGGAGACATGCAGAAATAGGATTATAATCCAGACAGCAATAAGTCTGGTGGTATCCTTCCAGTACATATTGTCAAAAAGTGAAACCTGGAGTAGCTCAAGAAATCAGCATTGAAGAAATGTCACATCTAAATTCAGAAAAAAAATATAAACTACGATATTGTTTATAAGAAGTCAAGTAAATTGTGATGGACAGAAAAGTTTAGTGTGTTAAATAATTTGCGACACGGAGAGTATTATTACCTCCTTTGCTTTATAAACTTCATTTGTAGAAGTAGAATTTTTTGGACCTCCAGGTATCAGCTTGTATGCAACTTCTTCTCCACCAGCATCTGATTTCAGTTTTAGAATATTACACAGATTTTCAAATATCCCTGTTGAGGAGTAGAAGATAGAGAAGATGGCACTCACCATTAGATGTCAAGCGCCTAGCTGCTTCCTGGATGCGAAAGAAACATAGATGTAATACGAATATATACTAAAAGACATTCTTGTCTTTACTCCTACAATCACAGAAAAGGACCAAGAGACAACCTTTTTAATGATAGTTTCTTTCTTCCATGTCTCGACACCCTTGAAGAATGCCTTGGTTGATGCAGCTAAGAGTCCCATAACCTATCAGAATACGTACTGACAAAACAGACAAATTGCAGCTGAAAATAGCAGTTACCTAAGAAAAGAATGATCAATAAGATTGTAACCATCCACTCAGCAAAAAGTACATTTAGTACAACTCCAATACTGATCCCCAACAACAACATTGGTTGAAAAAGAAGAGCTAGATTATAATCAATGATGGGCAGGTCAAGTGATGGATGCCTCAGCTTAAGACAGTAGTAGACAGTTGCACCTGCTGCACCAGTGATCATACCTGGCAAGTAAAGCAAAAAGGTCAGGAAAAAACGACATAAAGCATGGAGAAAATGTTGTTGCGAAATGTGATTAATCTAGGAAACACAAAATGACAGAGGAATTTTTCCCTTCTGTCTTTTGGGACTCCTCTCAGGAGGTCACAACAAAGAGTCAAGCTACTAAAAAACGCAAAGCATTTGCAAGAACTTTGGAGTGATATCTAGCAAGAAGTTTGACCTCTTAAAATCAAGTTTCAATAACAAATGTGTAAACTAATAAGGTTATAGATGAACTCTGACATTTTGATATTGCAGTTGATGTTTTTGGATCAAATCCAATGATCAAAGCAAGCATGGGGACGAAGATACCGCCTCCCCCAACACCTCCTACACTCCCAAAAGCAGCACCAAAGAATCCAATTACTGAACCAACAATCACCCTCCACCCAAATTCCGGTTCCTGCAATGCAAACATTTCTTCAGTGACAACATCTGCTTCATTACATCAACATCTTGCCAAAAACTCAAACAGCAAAAAAAAAACTTCTTTTGAGCTAGTCAATCGTCACAAAGGTTGGTGCAGCTAATGCATTATAGATTCAATAGTCAAAAATGGACATATATATGTATATATGAATCACACTCAAGGATGTCGTCTAATGGTCAACTGTATTCAAATCCGAGTAGAGACAATAAACAATAGGTGATTACTTCCCATGTATCTTAGCCACGGGATAATTGTCAACTTCCACCACCAACAAGAATTGGGTAACTCTTAGTCGAGGTAAAAAGAGAAATTGAACCCATAATTTGAGAACTACAATGAGTTAGGTGCTTAAAACCTTAAAGATTGAACTTTTCATGTTTTAACTCTGGATCCATCTATGAATAATCATAACAATTATCACTTAGATTTCATAAATATGCCATAGTGCAACAACTGGTGAAGCAAGAGATAAAAGGAAAAACTGTTCTATAGGTAAGAACTTGAACTTACAGGCCAAACATGGTGGTAATGTATTTCACTCTTTTTCTGAAGAAGATTGAATAGATCAAATAAGTAAGTTGACTCAATGCTATGATGAGTTGTTCCATTGCTGTTCAAAGTGGACTCATATGGAATTTGCTCCGCAGACGCAACAATAGCTAAAGCTAGAACAAGCAAACCAGTAATAGCAATTGTATATTTTCTCAAACCCTCAAATATTAATCCAGTTTCAGCCATCAATTTCCTGGTTTCCACCTTGTCACTCTTCTAAGATAGTCCAGAATAAAGATTGACCAAGTCAGAAACCCGGAGAATAAGCTCAAACTGGAAGCAAGAAAATCAAGAATTTCCAAAGTCAATACAAGAAAAATAGCAACTTTGGGATAAAACTAGAAAAAAAGGAAGCAACTTTGAGAGTTGAGAGTTCAACTTTTCCAAAACTAATACAGAGGAGGATAAATTAAAGAGCTGCAACAACTGAAGGTAAATTTTTGCTTTTTGACAACCCTTCAAATCACCCTACTGAAGGTAAATATTTTCTTTATTTTTTGGCTGTAGTCTTTCTCTTTCTAACAGTTGGTTGTACAGTCACTGCCAATTTAAATGCTTTCTAACTATTTTCTGCAGAAATTTCAGTCACGAATTATTACGCATGGTGAACGCATATGCGAAGTTATCTCATGATTGTACAAATTGGATAAATAATTTTGAAACTAACTAATATCTTTAATAAAAAAAATTATTATACCTCATACTAAGTGATCTTTTAAGAGAATTCTAGGTAAAGAAAAGAATACATTAATTTGATATCTACTTTTATATACTATATATAATTGATAAAGTTTGACAAAAATACAAGATAAGATCGTGTACAATAGACCCTTATAATTGAGCCCTTTCTGAACCTTGCGCATAGCAGAAATTTTAATCCACCGGACTTTCCCTTTTTTTTTAATTAATTTTAATCTTAAATATACTGCCCCTCTCTCTCAAAAGTTACTTGTCTAGTCGTCTCTTTTATTTGTTTTCTTCTATAAATCTAATGATCTTTCCACTACAGACGTAAACTAAGATATGGAAACACGTGGTACTGAAATTATTGAGTTTATTAATTCTTTAATTATCATTTAGCACTTGTGTAGGGTTGGCTTAGCAATAATTTAGGTATATGTTGGATAGAAGATGGGACAAATCAAACTGTAGCAATGAAAAGTTATACCTCGTACAATTTACGTAATGTCATCACTAATTACTATCATTAACTAAGATTTATATCTGTAATTAGAAAAAAACAGACTGGTATATAATTATAGAGAGAGAAGAGGAAGATTAAGTAGATCTATTGCTCACTTATAGTAATAATTTTTCACAAAGAGGGTGTGATAACACGTGTTGATTCAATTATATTTGAAAAACTAATTATTCTTAATTCAAGTGTAGGCCCATTGTCCTGAACGTCGTCAACTTCTACCAGCTAATTCCAACCAGACAACACTCTATTAGTTATAAATTTTTCCTTGTGTGAGTTCATATCCTACTGACATGTTATCTACAATTTATTTATTGAAAATAAAATACTCCATTCCTCTTTAATTTGTTCAAAAAAAAAGAAAAAATCTTCTTACGGTAAGGATAAAAGATAGCACTGGAAAGAAATTATGATGGGATAAGTTATGTAGGGATTAGTAATGATGGGATAAGTTATGCTGAAATTATTTTTTATTAGGTGTTTGGTTTGTTTCATAAATTTTAAAAATATATTGTTTGTTTACAAAAATACCCTTCATTTTATTTGTTTTTTTAATGTATTTTCTTTGCTAGCTTTAGTTATTCAATATTTATTTTTAAAATAAATATTTCATCTTATATAACTTAAATATTTTTATGTGTGCATGGTATGCATTTAAAATAAAACTTTCTTCTTATTTAATTTTAAAATAGAACTTTTACTTTTAAGTTTGTTAAAGTAAAAAAAGGATTTATGAAAAATCAAAATATAAAGAAGATAAGAATTAGTCAATAAAAATTATATTATATAGTGTAATTTTTTAACAGAAAAAAAGGAAGAAATATTATAAAAATAAAGAGTGAAGGTTGTGAATGTTATTATATTGTATTAAAATAATGTAAATATACATAAATATACAAAATGAGATATAAAAAAAATTTAAAAGGATACTTTTGTCATTTATTCTTTTTATCTCGGGATTACTATACCCCCAAGAAGAGGGATAACTTATCCCGGTACTATTTATTAATCCCGGGATAAGTTATCCTGAATTTACCAACCAAACATCAATTTAATTTAAGGATCATTATATTTTTATCTCGAAATTAAAATGACCCCTTAAGGACATAAAAAAATTGGACCCATGTCAACAAAAGAAAAGCCTCACACAAGTATGAGTTGGTATGCCTCTCCGGAATAAAAATTTTCGTCCTCCCTTGTAATAATTCAATAAAACTGAGTCATAGTGCAGTCAGCTCAAACGTGTTTTTGTACTTCATTGGCCAAACAAAAATTTGACAAACACAATTACATGACTGGTGAAGAGAGTTATCGTAGATCAATAATCAGAGAAAACTAGTCATTGATTAATCTAACTCAACCTATGTCCATTTGTGTTTAATTTATACAAATAACACACCCAATGAAATTCCACAAATAAAGTATTAGAATGAGATGGAGAAATTATTTTCAAAACATCCTCAACTTGGCATCTCCCCGACCTCAACTCCAAATTCAATTTGAAAAAAAAGAAAATGAGTTCATCGTCTGTATATAATGCCAAATTTTGATGTCTCAACTACCACATTTGAGAGTGGAAATGATTTCATGACCACTTATATATGCTTGTAAAGAGCACAAAACCAACTGTCGTAGCGACCCGACTGAAGAAACGTGCGCTTTATATTTCTACTTCATGGCCAAATATGAACTCAACACATTAAATGAAGAGATCTATAAAAGATCCATTGATCATTGCTACAAATGTTCTCTTACTGCATTTTAGAAATATAAAAAATTAAAGGCATTGAGAGATAGCTAGCTAGCTTCAAAGATGAGATAAATTTAGGCAGCTGATTATACATAAATCCATCAGTTAAACTTCAACTAGACAATCTTTTAGTACATGACTAATACTGGTACAATAATTATTCAGAACAAATTTACAAGATATGTAACTAAAATGTTCATACGTAACCTTCAACTAGTGTTGGCTTCTCACTATCTTCGTCTTCCTCCTCCGCTTCCTTTTTCTTAACTTGCCCTCCTTTGTCTCCAATTTCCAGACCCTGCAGCCCATCCACACAAGATTCACCGCCTTCCGGAAGATATGATCCACCCACCAAGTCACCGCCCTCCTCAGGATCCTTATTGTCGGCCACCACATCGCTTGTTCCTTCCGGCACTTCGCCACCGCCGCCCTTCTCCGTGATACATTTTCCGGGAATATCGTCAATACCCTCTGTGATTCCTACAAGAGCATCCTTGGTAGAATCCTCGCTTTGCGATGGAGTTTTCACGCACTGGCCTTGGGATTCGTCTTCATCATCCGATACCGAAATCATAGATCGTACGGCAGTGGCGGCTTTGAGAAATGCTTCTTTGATTGATTCCGGCGGCAGCGCACAGTCTTCGAGGCCTGCATCTTCGAGACGCGGTGGTCGGATTTTGTCGAGCAAACTCTCCGATTCCTTTGTCAACTCCATTGTTTCAGCTGGTGATAATAATTCACTAGAGGAAAAAAACCTAATTTACTTGAATTGGGAACCCTAACAGAGAGAGAATCGCTTGTGATTTGTGAGGCAAACGAAATGTGGACGAGAGAATCGGTACGTGGCACCGCTTTCAAACCGACATAGTTTGTCGGTTAGTAACCCGAGAAGGACTCGTGTATCTCGTTAAACCCGCAGCCTGACTAGTAAATATTTCTGCATAAAAAAATAATTTATAGAAATTTTTTTTAAAAATAATTTATAGAAATTTTTAAAAAAAATATTAATTCAAATAAATTAATTCAGTAATTCGAATATATTAATTTAATTTCTGAATAAAAAAATTAAGATTTTTTAAGTATTAGCAAGTAACATTTAAAGCATGATTTCATTGAACATAGAGATAATTTAATTAGATTTTTGAATTTTTTGAAAATGGATGAGAATATGAAAAATATGATAAATAAAGAAGTGTAATTAGATATTTTTTCCAAGAAATATTGAAAATAAATCTGTGATAGTGAGTTTGAATCATCAAAATGGACAACGAATTGAATCAAAAGAATCTACGTCATGTATATATAATACCTCCCTTTTATTTTATTTATTTTTATGTTTTTAATTTCATTTATAATTTTTAAATTTTTTTTTATGACATGTTTAAGATTACAAAATTAAAGAATATTTTGATATATTTTACATATCTTTAATTTAAAATTATAAGATTCAAAAAAAATTAAAAACTCTTAAATTTTCTATAAAATTAAAATGAAATAAATTAATTAAAATCAATTGATCAAATTACATAATAATATTATATATATTTTTTAGTATAGCTTATGTGTCATTGATTTATCGTCATCAAAATTTGTAGTTATTAATTTTCCGTGTATAACGTGCAAATTATTTCGACCCCGGCATAGCACTGGTTACTTTTGAAATGCGAAGAGATACCTTATTGGTCTAACATTTGTCTAAAATGGTTGGTATTGGGCCTTTGACAATTCCATTCTTCTACGTGTGGTTAAGAATAAATGGTTTGTGACTATGAAGTTAATGGATAACGTTTGGAAAACTATTGATTGGAATAACATTAAAGATGATTACTGATTAAACAAAGAAAGACACTTTTTTTTGCACTTGTCATAATAAACTAGTTTTCCCAAATATTGTGTTTATCATCAATAGTTTCCCGAACAACTTAGACAAGGTTAATAATGTGAAACTCTTATAATACATCACTCCAAAAAGAAATTTTAAAAAGGCAGTTCTGCGACACGTATGTTCGAGTTGGGCAAGTTTCATGACTTTGGAAACTATTGAGTGTTCGTGAAAGTAGCCAGGAAGACAAAAGGACGATTTGTCTGGTCCTTCTGAGCTATCTCCTGTCATATGTGGTTAGTTGGTGACCACAAAATACGTCAGCGTTCAAACATTAATTTACAAGCCCATTCATACAGCATACATTCTGAAATGAGTCGCGCAAAAAGGAGTCAAACATCTGTTTTCACCCGACTCATTTTCCAGAGCAATTTCTTGCATCACCGGAAAAGGGCAACATTTTAAACATGTAGTCAAGTGTATGGATCATGAGTAGTATATTATCAGGTATCATCATACAGTCTGAACACGCAGATAAGTATCCAAGGAGGGAAAAAAATAAGGTGCAACATCATAATTACACTTCTGAAGAGAGGAATCCAGAATCTAAAAGCAAATAAAAGAGAATTTAACTGTCTTGTAGTAAATAAATCATTAGATCAAGGGAACTTGCACTAGCAGACTATGGGATAATGTAACCAAAGAAACCCTTCAACACTCACATCCTGTTGATCTTGGTTGATTTCCTCCAGCAACATCAATAGTATCAGGAAGGTATCTACAAGGGAAAAGATGAAAAGAGCAATTAACTTCAACAAAAATCTTAAGGGGATCCTAAATGTACATACAAAAATTGGCGACTTCCGTATGCCTCTCAAATGACTTTCAAACTTCTAAGTTAAATTATAAAGGCTTGTTAACGTATTTCTTTCGTCAAATTATTCTCCAAATGAAAAATAGAACAACCAAAGGGGAGCAGGAGAAATAATTTTCAAGGTCCTTGATTAAACTTATCTTCATCAAAATATATCTATCAAGATCAAAGACTTATCAGTTTTCTGAGATCATCCCTCGCCTAGAAGACAGTTTTGTCATGGCTAAGAAATATACTGACTCCTTTGAAATAGTTCTTCAGACACTTCCACTTCTAAACAACAAGCACTTTCTCTTTTTTCCAGTCACAAGCGCAGGCCTCTAAGAACCAACTATGGTTCAAAATATTTTACACTACTGTAAGCTGAATGCATCCCCTTCCCAGATGAATTAGAAACATAGATACTATCCTGTTTGGAAGAGGTACTCACATTTCTTCTTCAGGTTCATTTTTCAGAGCATTTTTAGCTATACATTGGAAAGCTGCATCCACATTGAATCCCTCTTTTGCGGAGGTCTCAAAGTAAGGTATCCCCTTGGAGGCACACCATGCCTTGGCTTTCTTCTCAGACACCTGTAATCCACACAAACCAATCTTATGAAACCAATGATCTATCCATTTACACCCATCCAAAGACACCAAGTTCAGTAAGAGCATCACTCAAGTGAGGAAGAATCATCGAGAAATTAATTTACCACTCGACTATTGCCACCATCAACATCTATCTTATTCCCCAAAACAACAAATGGAAAGTTCTCAGGATCAGATGGGCTGGCCTGAACATTAAGGAAGAACTTCTCAGAAATCACTTCTACACATCAAAGCTTGCAAGAAAATGACGAATCTATAGCTCTATACTACCTGGATCAGAAATTCTTCTCTCCAGTTGTTAAGACTCTCAAATGACTTCATGACATTCACATCATACACTAGAACACAACAATCTGCTCCACGGTAGAAAGCCACACCAAGGCTTTGGAACCTTTCCTGGCCAGCTGTATCCCATATCTAAGGCAAACACAAGAAGTCCAGTAGATTAGAAGTAATTAGGTCACCAACCCTGGAAAGTATCCAGGATTTCCAGCTATATCCTAAAGCGCGATATTTCAATATCTTACAAGCCATAGAAACAGTTTACAAGTTCTGAAATATGGAACTAAGAAAGGCAAAACATAGACATTGGAAGTAAGAAGCTATGAAAAATGTGGCAAGAACATTCAAGGATATTGAATCAAACTCGTAAAACGAATCAATGGACTTTGCATTTGCAAACAACAATATCCTATAAAAATAATAACTACGCGCCAATCTCAAACAAGGTGGGGTAACTATATGAATCTTTACCGACCATGTTTCTCCATTTATGCTCAATTCATGTTGTTGTCGTCATCATCAACAACAACATACCCGGTGAAATTGCACAAGTAAGACCTGAGGAGGGTAAAATGTATGCAGACCTTACTGCTACCAAGTGGAGGTAGAGAGACTGCTTTCAAAAGAGCCTCGGCTCAATTGCAACAAATCCAGGTACAAAGAAGACAGATACAATGACAACAAATGAAAGTGAAGAATAAGTAAAATATAAAAAAATAATTCAATAATTAAATTTTAAAAACAATATGCAATGCATATAAATTTTATGATACTCTAGAAAAGCAATAGGTGCAGAATCAACATAATAGCAGAGATTAAAACCTATCCCCAACTATCTATATGAATCTTTTGCTTCCATTGTGCCATATATTTAGAATTGAGTATTGGTTTTAAGAAATTGTAGGTCTTTCAAAACAATTTCCTTACCTGTAATTTTAGGTCTACCTCATCCCCTTTTTAATACCTTCATTTACCACAGTTTTACACCTACAGACTGGTGCACCTATAGGTCAATGCATGGCATGATCAAACCAGTTCAAACAATTCTCTCTCATTTCATCCACACCACAGTATCCTATGAGCAAAAGATCATGTTATCATTATTACAGAAAAGTCTAAGATGGATTTAAATGGAGCAACATGGTCAATGAGGATTCATATAGCCAACCGCAACTTTCTTTGGGATTGAAGCATACTTGTTTTCTTGTTATTACACAAAACGGATATTTAATGACAAGCAAAAAGAAACTCTGTTGCAAACTACTTTTTAGAAGTAAAAGCTTACTACGGAGATGGTGTTATAAATAAGAACCTCCACATTCTTGCTTGATAGTAAAAATAGTAAACTGCAGAAGAAATGGTCAGTCTAGAAGGAGGCAAGAGAAAGTATGTGACTGAACATTTAAAATCCATGTCTATTTTGGTGAGTGAGCTTTCTGCAATAGACCCTACAGAAACTTCTCATAGGCACTACTCTATTGAAATGTCATTACATCTTGACACATGATTGATGTTAGAAATGGAAGTCGTTTCAATTCCATTTGTTATCTGAAACTAGTGTTAAGGGGTAAGTAACAATGTACAAAACAATTTCACAGAATAAAAGAGGACAGAGAATAGATTTTGTTCTATGCTTCTGAATCTTGAATCTAACCTGTAAAGTGTACAACCTATCCTCAAATTGAACTTCTTTTGTCAAGAAATCAGCTCCAATTGTGGCCTTGTATTGGTTGCTAAACTTGCGATTCACATACCTAAAGTAATTATGGAAGAA
Source organism: Solanum aculeatissimum (assembly GCA_038996855.1). Lineage (NCBI taxonomy): Eukaryota > Viridiplantae > Streptophyta > Magnoliopsida > Solanales > Solanaceae > Solanum > Solanum aculeatissimum. The sequence continues at coordinate 20,391 of JBCEWC010000157.1, forward strand.
GAGTATACAGTGAGAAGGAGCCCAAAATAGAAAAGAAAAATATCTACTTTACAATTCAACAGAGAGGAATTCGAGAGTACTGGTTCATCAGAGATGTCTTCCCCACCCTACAAAAGAATCAAAAAGTGAGGTTAGTAAGACACATTACATGATAAAGTGGTGTACAACAACACATTTGACATTTGAAAAATTAAGACAGGGGATTCATCAGAATCAATAGCACACAACTAATTTAAGGCTCCATCAAGAGGTTTACTAAGAAAAGTTCAAACAGGAACAAAAATTAAAGAAGCTTACAAATGCAAAGATGCCATTATATCAAAATTGTTTTTTTTTTTCCAATCTATATTACAACTTTAAACAAACAATTTTCAAGCTGCACTCTATCTATATATCAAATCAAAAGGAATCACTATTTCAAAACATATTCTCTCAGATTTTCCTTGACGCTCAGATTCCAAGTACCTACTTAGGAGTAACAATCAATTTATTTCAACTTTTCATCGGTTAAAGAATCCAATAGGGAATGGAAAGACTAAAAAAAGCAAATTCAGCTGCTATACAACGTCAACAACAATCTGAAGCGCCGAGATTTAAGACGAAATTGAATTAAACCGAATCAAACGATGTTACTTAGATTGCAGAAACCAAAACAAAATTGCATGAAACAACCATTACATTGGCAAAGAAACCGATGAGATCGGAATAATTAAAATGAGGATTTAGGAAATACTAACCCACTGTCTCCGAGGATTATGACCTTGAGAAGCATCCGCCTTCGAGAAGCCATAATTTTCTTTTGAAACCCAAAAAGTTTAAAAATTCAATAAAGAGCAGTGATATTGAATTGAATTTTGTTTTGGTACAATTGAATTTCCAGAAAGAGAGAGAAGGGGGGAGGGTAGGCGTGGGGTGGGGTTGGGTGGACACAAATTCTCTTGATTTGTTTGTGTAATTAGTTAACAAAAGAATGTAAATTTTATGAGTGTTCAAGTGTCCACACTAAAATACTCCACCATTCATTTTAATTTTTTCATCATTATAATTAATAATATAAATTAAAAAACTAATTATTTAATATGAAAATCAGACTCATAAGTTTTTATCTTAATTGTTTTTTTTGATTATTGACAACTAAAAGTAGACATATATTTGTAATACAATGGATGAAGTAATTATAATTCAAGAACACAATCTTTACAGCGAGGATTGTGCTTGTAAATAGGATATTCCTCATTATTCGTATTTTGTGCTTACCCAGAATTTCCACCCAAGGCTAATTAGGACCCAAAACTTTTTCTTTTGTTGATAAGACCCATCAAATGATATATATTGGCAACCATCCAAAAAGAATTGGGTGGCATCATTGTGGCTACAATGAAAGATGATACTAATAATCACATTTAATTAACTTTATTCCAATGTCACAGTGTGGCCATGAATTTTGAAGTCCAGATACTACTGTTCGGACAACCAAGATTTGGTCAAAACAACATGAAACCAAGCTAACTGTTTCATTTTATATCTCATAATGAAATATTGTAAAAGTTGAGATCGTTTGTGATCTAATTGGACTAGAGTCCTCTGCTGCTGGAAACAGAACAAACGTATTTACATCAAATCAATGAATGGAAGACACAAACATATTGACCACCCAGTGCAGGTAAGTACTTACCTTGCGAACAGTTTCAAGGATTAAAAAAAACAGCCAATATTGTTTTTGATAATCTTTTCTTTACATGCAACTTTTGAGGAACTGAATAAGGAACATTACAAAAACTGCAACAGCACCTACATCAATTGATAATTACAAAGAGCAGTGGCATATGAAAGGTATGCCACATTCAACAATTCTCTAAACAAACTACCAAATCCGACAATTTCTGAGAAGAGTTACATTACTCCCTTCCAATCGAAAAAATCACTCTTTTCTGCTTCCTAGCTGCCTTCTACTCTATTCTAATTTCTCGACGACCTTCAACACTAGAGCGAGTACCTTGAGTTGTTCTTAGGCCTTCACTACTTGAACCAGAAGGATGGGGGCCAAATTCGCTGGTAGGCCCGCTGCATTCACTAGAATTCTGTGCCTGGCTTTCTAGTGCCATCTTTCTAAATTTCTTAAGGTCTTCTTTGTACTGAGCAGCATCAAAATCCGAGCTTCCATAAGATTCATATATTCCACTATGTCCAGGTCTAAGTCCTTCATTTAACTCATCCAACGGCAAATTTCCTTCTAAAGCTCGGACAATCTGCATAAGGAAAGTTCCAAAACTGAGTGTTAAGCATAGACGAGTCTTCTTTGACAGTAAATGTAGAATTTCCGGGGGAAATAAGAAGTGGTAATCATGAAATTTAAAGGGCAAGAACCATTCAAGAAGAAAAAAGAGATAGAGGAAGGGAGACAAAGTTTCCAACTTGAGATCTCAAAAAACAAAGATAGATTTAATTTGGCCTAATTTAGAAAAATGATAAGTGTATGTCCGATGTTTCCTAAATCCTTGAATATAGTGTAACCACCTTGCGATTGAGAAAGATGATTATAGATCCAAGTTATTTCAATTGTATAGTCCAGCTTCCACTGAGCTAACACAAGATAAAGCAGAACGCAACAAATTGTTCTGTTCCATTTGCAAGGACAGTTAAAAGGTGAGTATGCTACAAAAAGGGGATACTTTTTTGCTTTCATTCCAAGTAGTTTCAAGAGAAATGATATATTGCTTTCCAATTTTAACATCTGAAACTGGAACTGAAGGAGAGATTCTCGGGAGCACTCTTGTAGATTTGCTGTAATTGTTAGTACTCATAAAGAATACAATGTGACAAGGTGTTGTCCTGAGAAATTATAAAGAACAAGGTTCAAGGTAATTGAGGAATATTTCTAGACTACAAAAAAAGTAAACTACAAATATGCACTATAAACTCCTTTAATAATTCATCTACATTTTGAGATACTAATTGTGTAGGAAACAAACAGAGGCACCTGGCACATGTAGTAGGAACTGGTAAAGTATACGGTCAATAGGACAAAGAGTTCTTTAGGCGACATGTAGCAGACACCAGTCTAGGCGTCAGAGGGAAACAACTAATAACTGTTTCGGGCAGAAAAGAAGCAAAAAGACTCAAATATAATACTTGCAACCTTATGTCATGAGAGTAATTTAACCTTTACTTTCTAACTTCAGACAGTTTCTTTCCACATGCAAATCTAAAGCTAATGATGCAGCTACAGGTGTAGGTATAAAACAGAGCTTTCAGAAGTAGAAGGTACCTGACTCATACGAGGCCTGCGACGTGCTAGATGACGCACACACACAGCAGCACAAGTGACCATTCTGGTCATTTCAGTAGAGTCATAATTCTTGTCCAATCTTGGATCAGCCAGAGTATCAAAGTTACCATCATCCAGAGCCTGAGTAAGCAAAGGCCTCGCCTAATTTCATAAGAAAAATGTTAATTTTTTGGGGGGAATATGTTATTTTGCTTTTATATTCAACTCCCTCTGTGTGTGTGTGTGTGTGTGTGTGGGGGGGGGGGGGGGGGGGCGCTCTGGAATGTTATCATGAAGATATTTCTGTTTACCAATTGTTGACAGTATCGTGGAAAAGATTTTTTTTACTAATTTTCTGTTAGGAGACATGGCGGAAGATTGGTCAGACTCAAATCCACCATACATGCCAGTTTGATATGGGAAGAGAGTAACAGCCTCTGGTCAATATGCAAGACGAAGCTAACCTACTTGACAGAGTAGAAAGACAAAAAGAAACCTAAGCAAGCTAAGGTTTAAACAAGAGAGAAACCTAGAATGCCAATACCATAAACTGCAGTAGACTCATAGAAATGTGAACAGACAACGCTGGACAGAGACAAGGAGAGAACATATGAATGAATACATTCTTTTTTAAATCTATGGATGAATAAATAATCTTGACCTCACATGAAAACTTGACATGAGTTTTTGATCACCTAGCCAAGCCAAGTAAGCCGTAAAATAATAGAGCCAAAGAATAATTTCAAGGCGTTATTTCTCCTTAAATTAAGCTATCAGCCAATGACATGTAATTGCCACTATCCTGAACCTTTATCCAATTGCAAAATAAAAAACTTTGTAGAAAAATGAATTCATCTCAACTCAGATAGTTACTTTCTTGTCCTGCCTCACACCCTGAAGCACCATTAATGTCACAATATCTTCCAAGTCACACAATTTTTTTTATTCCAGCAGCTCACTCTTAAGAATCAACTTATAGACCATTCCACCCACTATAATTCCAACCGGACACAGCTAGGACATGAAAATGAATGCTAAAGGTTTGTCGTAAAAGTTTGAGCTTTATCTAGCTCTCCAGTCTTCACAAATCACACTACAAAATGCTCAAATGCAAATATCCTTCCATGGCCTGTGGTCTTTGACACCAAACTAGAAATTAAACTTTGGATGAATATCATATAAATCTCTATTCATCTGCTCCTTCAGCCAGTATTTTGCAGTTTTTAAAGTAGTTCTTGTATCTTTATAATAGCGACATAATTTGAAAACAGTGAAATATTCTGAACTAAGATGTTGGAAAGAGATCTTCAAACAGAACTCAAGAGGTGTCTCATATAACAAGATGGTGATGAAGTAGTGGCTAAAAGAACTTGCCATGCTGGTGCAATCTATAAAACATTACTACTTGAGTTAATGGTTCTAATTTGTATAGAGACTAGGAGTAAACTGAGTTATGCTTGTATGACTTGGACTAAACTAGTATGTTAAACATGTTGATGAAGGTGATATCAGCTATCTAAAAGCTATAACAAGGACAGGATAGGATGTCCTCGCTGGTGAGATACTATATTAATCCCCAAGTCTAATGTGAACATCCTTGAGTCTTTAACCTAAAATGTTCTTTGCTAGTGTGCAAGATGAGGATCAAAACCTGGCTCAAGTCAGATATAAGAAAGCAGGATATGAATAACGGAATGAAGGAGTTTTGTCAAATGAAGGTGTACATGGAATTTTGATGGCCTAGAGCTCCCCTTTCTATTTACTCTCCTACAGGATCAATGCCAGGTGAGACACAGAAATGTCAACCTTGACCATATCAAATAGGAACACGGGCTTCATTTCAGACCAATGTAAGGCCTCAGTAAAGGGATAGGGAACCGATCAGAATACAACTGTACCAACATCTCCATTTTAGGGTTTTAAGATTAGATTCAGGTAAGAACTTCTGTTGTTACAACTAGCAGATGATAGGCACCACCGCACCAATCAGTTGACATGCATGACAGGTATGAAGTTGCTTTGATTACAGAACTGAGCCTGTTGGAGCAGATTGGATGATTGGTTCTGAATCTGATGTTGAGGAGGAAGAACATGTAGAGAAAATAATTTGGCCTGCTTCAATGGCTTGCAATCTCAGAAAGCACATATTCTGACACACGGGTTTGCTTGTTCGCTAGTGTAAAAGTAAGACAACTGGATTGTTGCCTTGTGTATAAGTTAAACGTAAAGGGGTAAGCTATAATTAGTTAGAGTAGAAGTTAATTGATAGACATTAAAAACACAAGCAAACTTAGTTTCATGAGATGAGATTAAATGGAAAAGTGAGGATTCATATAGCCAACCAACTTGTTTGGGATTTAGGCGTAGTTGTAGAAGTAAGTAAACTTAAGTTTCAATGAAACACGGTATCCTTCATATGGTTCTAAGGAAAAATAGAAACTAGTAGCTTTTTGCAGCTACACCTTCTCACTAAACAACAATAGAGCCAATCATTATCTGCAAAATCCTGGTAACAACTTCAAAATTCCCCACCTACACATATTATATAAAATAGCAATTTACAACCAACAATAAGTAACAGTTCCGTCCATATAATTGATACCAAGAAGCTCTAATTCACCAAAATTATCAGAGAAAAGAGGTCACACAAACTCCAATGAACAGAATACATGAACTCATTACTTGGAAACCACAGTGTATTAACCTCCTATCCTTATTCATGAGCATTGGGGAAAAGATAATAATGCTACGCACATGCACATGAAATATCTGAACCACATCGAGCTGGACCAGATCATTGCACCACTCACAAAACAAACTTACCCAGTCAACAATGTTATCGTCGAGGTAGTGTTGAGCTTTATCAATTGGCCGTCTTCCGGTTATAATCTCCAAAAGCATGACTCCAAAAGAGAAGACATCAGACTTTTCAGTCAGTTTCCCAGTAAGAGCATACTCAGGAGCTAAGTACCTGCAGGTTAGAAGTTGGTGAAAGAAAAGATAAGGACAACGCAAAGATAAACATAAACTATAAATGTATCAGGATTAAAGCTTGATTCTATGTGCCATAGCAACTGCAGACCAGTACTGAATGAGGATGAAAACAAAAACAGCTTAACTAGATAACTAAAAGAGTATTACCCAAAAGTTCCCATTACTCGTGTGGAGACGTGGGTATCACTGTCATAATTCAACCTCGCAAGCCCAAAATCAGCAACCTGAATCACAGATAACAAATGCATCAAATCAACTTATATATAAAGAAAAAGAGAGAGGTGTTCATGCAGTCAGCACTAAAGCACAGCAGCAACTACACATAATTAGCAAAATTCAGATCATATTTGATGATCTGGGCTTTAGAAACCAATCGAACTTACTGAAAATCAATTCAGCAGAATATAAGTTGAAGAAAAAATATGAAGGAAAAAGAGCAAGCAGCAATTGTTTCTATTTCTTCGCTTTAGATTGAGAAAACAAATCCATAGAAGATTCTTAACATTGAGCAGTTCAACTTTATAGGCAAAAATAAAGGAATTTCATAATCCCCAGCAAGTAACTATGAATATACTTTCCGCTTCATATCAGGTTCCATCAACTTTTTGTGTCATATGCCATAATTCTTACTTGAATACTGTACCCAAATAAAACGTTGAGGTTTCAAAAAGAGAACCATATGCCAGGTTTTTGAAGCTGGCAACTACCATATGATGCCTATCATTAACAATATCATCTTACTGTAAATTACAATAAACAGAGGTGGGTGGAAGTTATTGCACTGTTGTCACTCGAAATTCCGAGGTAAATGAAGGAGGGAAAAAGCTCAGCCTTGATTGCATCCTGGAAGGACACAATTGCATTAAAATTTAAGAGCACAGTTGTCTATGGCATTCATAAAGTTAAAGGAGGTAATGTTTGTCATTAAACCTCAAAATTGTAACTCTTATTATTGTAGGGGTGTCCCTTATAAGTAGCCGCTCATTCTCCACATGAATAAAGCTCTTGCATTCTAAAGTAGATGATAGTGGAAAATGAAAAAAACATGTTTTACCAGAAACACTAAAAAATAATTGCAGATTGATGCACACACTATACACACAGACATGCAGAATTGTCCATTTCACCTTTGCATCAAAATTGTCATCGAGAAGAATATTGGAAGCCTTAATATCACGATGTATGATCTTGGGATGACCTGCCAAGACAGATAAACTTCAACATATTCAATTACATAATCATGAATTCTGCCGACCAAAACAAGAAAGGTGATATTAATTAGTAGAATTCTGCAACTCATAAACATACACTCTTCATGTAAAAATGCCAATCCTCTTGCAGAGCATAACGTAATTCTCATTCTAGTTTCCCAGCTCAGTGGGGGATGCTCCTTGCCTGCAGTTATGTCTCCTTTTTATTTGTATGAATATAACAGGTAAAAGAAGTATCAATATCTGAATATTAAAAAGGTAAAAACTAAAAAGTAACATATTCAACCATTCATGACAAAGAAAACACCCAACTCTTGGGCAAGTGGGAACAGCCATGGAAAGACAGATAACCAAGGGTATAATAATGTATCAGGATTACTAGTTACTTAGAACACACACTTGAAAATAACATGAAAATGCAGTTTCTCTCCGACTTTTCTAGGAACACCTAAAAGACCAAATGAGAATCAAGCACAACAATAAGAGATACTTCTCCAGGAACTGTGTCCAAAACATAGTAGAGAAAGAAAAGGAGTTGGGAAGGAAAGAAATAGGCTGACCTGGAACATATACTTGATAAAGTCTCATTCTAAAATAACCAAATAGATTTATCCAAAGGCTAAAACTCATCACAAAGTTAGACTTGTTTGTTGTAGGCTTGTAGCTTTAGATCTGGCTTGTTAGTGGGAATATGCCAATTTCTTCTACTCACATGTCAAATTGAAGAACATTGAGGAACTTTTTTTTTTCATTCTTCTCTTTCTATTTTAGAAAGCATGGTTTGATTAAAGGGACAACAAGAAGTGCACTGCACAAAAAATTCCCGTAAGGCAAGGAAACCAATGAATCTCCCTGGCATTGTAAAAGAAAAGGGGCACACAACCTCTCTGAAAAAGGAGAAAGAGCATCTATCCCTTACCCTTCAAGTCCCTCTCTTTGAACAAAACTAAATGATTAGTGCTTTTTTACAGACATCAAAACTTGGTCATATGTAACCCCTGGTCATCTGCAAGATAGTTTTTTCCTTTTGATAAGTTCAATTTTAGATCATGCGGTAGGCACTTCTTCTGCCTCATGAAAAAAGTTTAAAATACTAAATAAAAGCAAGAAATCTTTGAATACCGAATAAGACAAGAAAATCAGTGAATGTGAATATCCGAGCCCGTTACCCTTTGAATTCCTCTCTTTAAACCACATTAAACAATTGGTGCTTTTTTATGCACATCAAAATTTGGTCATTTGTAATACCTGCTCATCTGCAAAATAATTTTCTTCTTCTAATTAAGCTTAAATTTAGATCATATGGTGAGGACGACTTCTGCTCCATTAAATAATTAAGAAGAACCTCTAATAAAAGCAAGTATGACAGCATTCCATGATAAACTGCAGAAGGCAAACTATCTAGATATTGAGAACTAACCATGCAAGTGGAACTCCAAGGTTTTATTTGGGACAAACTCATAAACTAACAACCTCTGCGCCCCTGAAATGCAGTGTCCAACCAATGAAACAAGATGCTTGTGATGAACGTGACTAATAATCTCCACCTCTGCTTGAAATTCACGCTCCCCCTGCCCACTTCCAGCTTTTAGTTGCTTAATTGCAACTTCCTTCCCATCACGGAATACTCCCTTGTATACATATCCAAAACCACCTTGACCAAGGAGGTTGGAAACAGAGAAATTATCGGTAGCAAATGCTAATTCTTGATAGGTAAATGTAGTTCTCGAGAAACTCAAGTTGGAATCAGGAGTAGTTTGTTGAAAAGGTTTGTCAGAGCTCAAGTTGCCACCAGTGGAAGGTGGCAGTGGAGGAGTACATCCATCTATTGAAGATACTTGTGAACCTGATGTAACGGATGGTGGAGCCCGTGGAGGGGAGGAATTTAGTGGAATCCTCATCATATTTTCTGCTGAGGGGGGAGCACTTTGTTGCCAGTGATGAGTTTGACCTCGAAACAAATTATCTGAGCATGAAACAAGCAGAAACAAAACCAAATGACGTAAATGATGATGGTGACAAATAATAATAATAATAATGTTAGTAGTAATAGGTCATCAATATATATATATATATAACAAAAATTAATGTGGCCCTCCTCCCCCAAGGAAAAGGCATTACACACAAACACTCCCCAAAAGAAGTACACATTCAACTGCAATTGGTACTTTGCACATATAATGGAACAACACTACCAAGCATTTTAGCACAAAACCTTTCTAACAATTTTATTTAGTTTTTTAGCCTCAATTACTTATTTCCAGACTGTTACTTTTGGATATACTAATTCGTTAAAGAGTACTATTTGACAGCAACATAATGTGGTAAAGCTGAAATGCGATGTTTTGCATCTAAAGTGCTTCTTCTGAGGCCATTGGAACACCAAATACCCTTCCCACCATCACCACTACTACTAATATTCCCAAGAGAACCAGAATTTTGATGGACCGATGCTTGAATATTCATTATATACTTAATAATCATCAACTCAATAAAAAACACAAAACTACTTCACTTAATTTATAGTTCCTTGGATAACAACAACAATATTCAAAAGATCTCATCATAACCAACTATACCAAGGACATAGTTGAAACTAGTGATGCAACAAATAATAATGAATGTGATTTGATATTTACCCAAATGCATAAGAAAAGTCTTTTCAAAGTCCACTGGCCCTCAAGTTCAACAAACAAATTAAAACACAAACTGTAATCAGTAATAAAACTAGGAGCTCCAATGCGGTCACTGCTCCACTGAAGAACATAACAATATCATACCACTCAGTCTGCAAGGTGCAGAGCAACGTACTTTGTTAAAAGGATGACTACAAATTCAAGATTTTAAAATTGTATGAAACAAAATCTCTGTTTTAAAATAGACACTGGGGAACAAATAACCAAAGGTGCCAACAACTAAAGTCCAAATGGATATTCAATTCAGAAAATAAATCATTAAAAAAATACTTGCTTCCATCCAGACTAGAATAAACTTATCAATTTGACTTCCGACCCAAATGACCCCAATAAATGATAAGTAAAAATAAGGAATAGTGAGAATGCATGATCACTTCATTAACTTTGTTTTGAAGAACAACCCAGCTACTTAAAAGATAATACTTTTTAAACTGCCATCAAAGAAAGAAATATATTAAGCCCAAAATGGTCATCAAATCCAATATAAAGAAGAAACAATCACATGGATTTCACCTTTGGGATCTTGTGAAGAAGGAGCATGACCAAAACCATTTAACCCCAGACGCCTTTTTCTCTTCTTATACCATAGGGTAAAAATGCCCACACATATAAGCACAAGTGCCCCGCCAATCCCGATTCCAACTCCAAGTGCTACTAAAGTAGTCTTATTCGAAGACTCCTTCGGCGGAGTAAAGCTTCCATTAACAGATGAGGGTGGCGGAATTATCAAGGTCGCTGGAGAAGGCTGACTAGCAACGTCTGGAGACGGAGGAGTAGTACTTGGGTTCACCGGAGATGCTGGAGTAGTTGCATTATCCGCCGGAGGAAACGGCAACGGCGGACCCAACGGCACTCCGGGAAGCCCAGAAGACATTACCGGAGTTCACTTTTTTCACTAAGAATAACGTTTTTCAGCACTTTGAAACCAAGATCTTGAGATCTCTTTTGATTTTTCAGGAGAGTGGAGAGTTGAAAGAGCAGCAAGACATAAAAGACTAAAAGGCAAAAAGGTTTAAGACATAACGGGGAAACGTGAACGGTGAAGAAGATGCAGAAAAAAGGAAAATGAGGAAGGAAACGATGTCGTTTGAATGACCTTTAGACAAATACTTTGTAGACAAAATGACGATACGAGAATTACCGTTGAGAAAAAGAAAATTAAAAAGGTCGAATCAAGAAAAATATAGAAATTGGAAAATAGATAACGCGCGTGATTACGGCATGTGATTGGAACTTTTGTTTTTCTTTTCCCAAGATTCCAACTTTTTCATTTTTCTTTAGTTTTAATATGCATTATAAATTATTATCCATTGAGTATTTATGTACGATAATTTCTAAATTATATAAAAAAAATATAAATTATACTAGATAAAAATGATGTGTAACAAGCTCGTCTAATTAGAATAAGGTTGAGGTGATTTTTTGAAATTCACTTTGTATATTTAATTTTTTATATATTTTATTTGAGACAAATGATTCTTTATTTTTATTTTTTAGATAAGAATAAGTTATTTATTGAGTTACCTTAAATATACTACTTATTAATTATTATTACTATGAAATATAATGTTTGTTGTAAGAAGTAAAAAAATACCAATATATAAAATTTATTTACAATGATGAATATTAAATATATTTTTTTGAAAAATAGTTTGAAACACATTTTTATTATGATCGAAATTGTTGTTAGTTGTTACACACTTCAACTTTGCGGGGATCCTATGACCCTCCTAGATTATGTTAAAGTGGAATATATGTCGCCTTAAAACGTCTCACTTAAATTTATGTTAAATTTTGACAGATACACGCTGACACGTGTCTACTTCATTTCTTTTGACTTTCAATTTCTTTTCTTTTTAAATTTTTCTTAAATTAATTAACAAATATATTCTTGAGTAACTAGAAAATATAATTTTCAAATCAAAAAAAGATAAAAACTTGATGGTCAAATTTATTTTTCGAAAATAATTTTTGAGTATAATCTTTGTTGTCAATTGCTGAGAAATTATTCTCTAATTGAGTTATTTCTTTTGTTAATTGAGTCATTGGGGTTAATATTTGAGCTATTGTAGTTTTAATTAAGGTGACATGAATGAGGATGAGAGTGAAAAGTGAAATGAATTTTGAGTGAGTGGAGGATTTGTAGAACATTGAAAAGGTGAAAATAATGACTACAGCGATAATCATTGTTATTGTATTGTGTGTTATTGGAGCTTTTGTTGATAGTAGTAGATTACTGACCCTTCGGAAGGCTTCTTGGTTTTCGTCGAGTTGGTGAACGACCGTGAACCTTCGCCAAGAAGAAATGTGCAGCCTCGTTTTTTCTTCTAATTTTGCAGGGTGCAATTTCCTTTTTTGTCACTTGCATTTTTAATTAAAGAGTATATAGGTTCATTTGTTTGCCTCTAATAAAAAATTTAATCATTTAACTTTTAAGTTATTAAAGTGTTTATTTTTGCTAACTCTTAATCATTTAAATTTTAATTATTACATTTATTTTGATTACAATCATTTTTAATAAATTTAAGTAGATTTGAATGATTAAAATTTGTGACAACATATTTATAGTATTAAGATGTTTACTAAAATTGCTAAAGATCACAATACAATAATTCATTATTGATGTTATTTTTTGCTATATTCGACTATCATTGTCGTTGTCCACCATTATCAACTATCAATTTCACCACTCACCCTCCACAATCATCATTTTGAGGCCAAGGTTCAAATATGACCCGAAAGAAAGGTCACCAAATGGTATGTACCAGTTGTTACGAAATCATCGTAAAGATAATGCTAGATGTTAATTTTTATTTTTTTTACTCGTAAATATCTTTTAATTCGCCAATCAACGTGAATTGAGGAGAAAAAAAATTGTCTATCAAATTATGAGAATTCTATCTCTATAAAAATAATGAAATTTTCATGTTGTATATCATCAAATTTTGACTTCTGAAGTACTTGAATTTCTCTAGAAATAATTATCAATATTATTGTATATTTGTCATTTTTGACGTTCATTAGACTCGTATGAGGTCATTTTCAAATATATCACTGGAATTAGGTTAAAACTAGCTACAATTGCTTAATGTTTTAAATTTGTTCAATTATTCTTACCTTATTTTTTATTTACTACTTTTCCTACTTATTCATTTCATTATCTCGATCATTCAATCAATGTCTTCTTTATATACCTCGCGTACACATTCAATTATATCTTTTTTTTGAGGTGAACAATGATTAATTCATTTGTCTTTTAAATATTTCAAAATACTAATTTAGTGTATGTTACTTTGCACATGTGTCTCACGTCAAAACTATGCAAAAAAACAATAACAATTGACGGTAAAATAAACGTTATATCTATATGAATGATAAGAATTAATTTCATGTAGAAAGGTTAAAAACCTATTAAAATATTTATTTATTTACCATGATTTAAATAAGATTTATATAATGTGAAAATGTTGATTTTAAAGTCTTGAATGGCAGGACTTTTAATATAGTTCAAATAAGAAAAAAATTTAAAAAACAAAAGGTTTGATGTACTAAATATTATGAGTTCTTCTAGTATTATACAAATAAGTGACTATTTAATATCTATAACTTTAATTAATTTCAAAATTTTGAATATTATGATAATAACTAAATAATAATTATTTGAAAATAATAATAATAAATGATAACTTTATCGACAGTAGAATATTTTAATGAAAAGTAAAAAAGTTTAATTGACATTTTTAATGACTTATAGTATATTTGTATATTTTTTAAACGTGTAAGTTATTTTTAAAAAATATTAAAGATTATTATATATATAAATGAACAATCAAAATAAGAAAATTTGACTCTCAAAATTTGAATGACTTAACATACCACAATATACCAAGAAATTGAGATAAAGGGAGTTATATTATTTTATTAGTAATATTTTTTAGATTGCCTTTTGTTCTTTCCATATTTTAAGTTTGCATTTAGGAAGTGCTTTTGATGTGTAAAGTGATTTTAATAATATTAAAATCAATTACATTCTTTTTGATATATGTCTTTTCAGAGCTTGAAATTAAAATCATAATTATTATATATGTACACGTGATAGTTATTTAGCATGTACTCTCTTCGTTTTTTCATTAAATTTGTGAGGTAATATACACATAATATGCTATTTACATCATATTTTTCACTATTGCCCTTTGTAAAATCATAAATATGTAGTGTAATTTATTTTATAGAAAATATAAAACTTCATTAAATAAAATGACGAATATGCAAGAAGTTCTAAACATTCATCTTGAACTTTGAACAATTCAACTATTTTAAATATTAAAAAAAACTCAAAAATTCAATTATTTTAACCTGGACGGAGGGAGTATTGTTTGTTTAGATAGATGGACAAATAAAGAAAGGCCTTTCCATTTCAAGTACCATTTGTGCTGCTTAGCTCCATAACAAATAGCACAAAAAGCAAAAGTTCATATTTTTTATTTTAATAATGGATACGTGCTTATACAAAATTAAATAAGATAAAAAACAATCACAATCAATAAAAAAATAAAAATAACACACATTTAGAATAAAATACAAGAAGAATGTTTGAGATGTTGATCTCAACCTTCAAAACGGATTTATAGATGCATAATCATTGTGAGGGAATGTGCAAAAAGGGATAATACAGATATAAAGTTACATAGAATAAATTATTTTAAAAGATTTATGATATCTTGAAATTTATGTACACCTAACAATAAAAGTAATAATGCACAAGATCTATAAAAAGGATACCAAATTATTTGAAAAAATATATTTTAATCATGTTAATACAATTATCTTTTAACCTATGTTTTCTACTAATAGAAATTTATGTGCCAATGAAATAACTAGTGAAGTTCATAAAGATAGTCCTAACTTATAAGGCATATAATCAAAGGTCTTATAAGTTTACGAGTCTTCAAAATTCAATTATTCTTGCTCAAACTCAAGATATCCTAAATATATCACTACTTCCATTTAAAAAATAATGATTTACTTTGACTTAACACAAAATTTGAGAGCATAAAGAAGATTTTTCAATTTTGTGTTTCTCAATTAAAGTTATGTTAAATATACAAAAATAATCTTTAATCTTGTGGCCTGAAACATGTCACGCAGAAAGTTGAAAAGAAAATTTTACCAAAAAAGAAAATGAGTCACATTTTTAAAACATACCAAAAAGAAAAATAGATCATTGATTTCGAAATAAAGATAATTAAATTTAGAGTCCATTACTATTAGTATCTGAATTAATTATCTAGAATTTATTAATATTCAAATCCAAAGTTGGACTCTGCCATAATTGTTGCTCTTATCTGCTGAAGCGCACCAAAATTAGAGGGAAAATGTCCAAACTGTAAATTCCAATAAATTTGTCGCTAGAAAATTAGCATTAGATTACATGCACCTTGGGACAGATAAGCGAGGATGAGGCGCTATCAGCATGAGTTACTGCTAAACGGAATTCAAGGTCTGAAATGACGAAAATAGACACATGACACGTCTATTTCCCTTTTCAAGTTTCAACAAAATCAAATCAATCAACCGGACGATCCCGTCACTTCCCCATTTCCCCACGCGGCGTTCCCTCCTCTTCTTCAAGCCGTCAACAAAGAACTCCGCAACACTAGTTAAACTCGTATCAGTCCTGTTCACTTGAACATTTCGCTTTCAGAGAAGTTGTTTTTTTCTAGAGAGAGAAAACAGCACCGGTTACATTGGGGATTGTGTTTTGTTGATTCTACAGCGTGATCGTATGCGGATGAGAATGTCCGCCGATTTGTTACTGGTTCAATTGATGAGAATTGGGAAATTCAGAAGTTGAATTTGTCCATTTTTGTTTCTGTTTTTCGTGAATTGAATTGAAGTTTGGCGTGAAGGATTTGATCGGGGGAGGAGGTCCGACATGAGCACCACCCAAGGGCAGGCCGTGACGGTTCGGGACCTCATTGAAGAAGCTAAAAAGCGGATTGTAATCTTGCTCTTATGTGTCATTGGACTTTCCTATATCATGTCTCGTGAGTGACTACTTTATTTATTTATTTTTTCCAGTTTTGCTGATGATGAATAATTTAATTTTCCTCCTATTAAGCTATCAATTACAGTTATTGATTGATTTGTGAACAGTGTTTTTTTGCTCCATGTAGTGTATTTCTATAGCAGCCTTGAAAGAAATTAATAGCGAACAACCATTCCTAGTTCAGGAATTTAGGATTTTAAACAGATATGGTTCAGTAATGAATCCATGAAGGCCATGGGTTAGTTGATCGAAATGGTAATAGATGAGAAGTATGTTACCTCTTACTAGAGGTATGTTGAACCATGTCTCAAGTATTGCTCACAAGTTCTTCCCTCTGTGTGTAACTATTTACAAGTTGAAATGTGAGCGGTTTGATTTGCTGCTTGCATATCGCACATATTTATTCATCCAAAATATCATTCATTATTCTATATCTGTAATTGTTGTGCATTGTTGACACACACAACTATCGTAGTATGTACATGAATGCAGCAAGTTTTAACCTCATTTCTCTGCTTCTCTCTCCCCTTGTCGCGGGGTATCTCTATTGATTTTGAGGTCATTTGGAGAATACGTGGATTCCTTGAACAAAAAAACTAACTTGCAATATAGGTTGCTTGTCGAGCTCTCCGTCTCTCATACATTTTTCTTTGTTGTCTTGTGCTAGAATCAAGTGTTTTGGTTGCTCATGAACATATGTTCTTTGTCCAGTACATACGTGCCATAATGTTTGTTGCCGCTTAGGTGAGATGAGAAAGCAGAATTTGAGGAGAAGAGGATTCAGTAGGGTTAGTAATTTGTCTAGGCTATGTCAAATAACTATGATATTTACTTTAAATCTTGGAGATGTTAGATATCGACTTGTCACTTCATGAAATAGTGAAATAATTGTACCTTGTTGGTACTTTTATTAATAAAATGTTACCTTATAAAAAAAGTAGTGAATTAATTGAAAACAAGGGTCATTTTGGTTTTGTGAGTATTTTCTACCTGCATGGCCAGAACTCCGATGGTTCATTTGGTTGGTGGGATTAGGGATTACTTTATCCCATGTATAAGGTGAGATGGCTAATACCATGGGATATCCTTGTCTATCCCATCCCACCAACCAAAAGACCCCTGAGTTCTTAACTCCGTGTAGAAGATTTGGACAGAACATAATTAGATTACCAAATGTTAGTTAGCAAGCCCTGGAACAACTTTAAAGGAAAGTTGTCTCGTAAAATGGAAAAAAAGAAGCAAAGATGTCTGGTCACGATGTGACTTGAGAATTTAGAATCTCATATAGATTATTGTTTTAAAAAGCTTGCAAACAAAACTTAACAAGGAAGACTAGCTAATTAAGTTCTCAACGAATTTGAAAAATGTTGTAAGCTTGTTTTTCAAACTTTATGTGACGTCCATGACGGAGGTTGGGCCGACAAGAGGAAGGGTCAAGAAAAGGATTGACATGCTTCAAAGGTGGCAAGCTTTTGAAGAAGGATTGCACATGACACCTTCGACAAATCTCACATATTTGATTCAGTTATGACATAATCCGAAGGACAAATCCTTGAGGTCTGTTGGATCAAAGCGGACAATTCATACCATGGGCTTGAGGCGTGACCAATATGGTATTAGAGCCCGACGTTTCCATAGTATGATGGTGGGGCAAGCCTCAGCGTCCTTGTTGAGTCCATAAGTATGGTTTTATGTGATGTCCATGATGGAGGATGGATCCATGAGAGCGTGTCAAAGTTCACATCGTATGCATGCATTTAGGCTCGATGATAGCGTAGCCCAAGAGGCAAATCTCTGAGGTCTGTTGCCGAAGCAAACAATATGTGTCATGTAATTTGGATTGTGACACTTTAAAAGCTTGTTAAGTTACTGTAAGCGCTTTCAAATAAACGCCCAAATAAGCTTTAAACTACTGAACTCATGGCCTGTAGAAGAGTTTAGAAACTTAATGTTGGATTGTTGTATCTTCTTCATGTATAACCAAGATTAATGAGTTTGAGGGAAAATGAAAACATCCTTGCACTTTTCACATTATTCAGTATGCCACTCCACAATGAGTTCTCCTGAAGAGTGCATCCATCAGCTTAAGCTGGAGATAAAGGGGGTGAAAGTTCATGATATCGGACTATATTGAAAACAGTTTCAAGAGTGCAACATTAACAGGTGCATGTTCTAGACAAAAATTCCACACAGGTAAACAAAAGAAGTGGAGACAACTACACTATCGGAAACAAATTCTTAATGACTGAAAATCAATTGCATGAGTGATGTTGTTTTTACTATGATACATACAATTTATTTTGCCAATTCTTTTTTAGTTACATGGTTAGTTGCCTGTTTAAGACCCTTGAAAATTTATCGAATGGATATGAAATCTTACAATTGAGTAGGTACAAATAGAACCAACAAGATAAGTCGGATGCTTCCTGAGACTACATAAGGAACTGTCTTTGCAACGTTTTGAAAGAAATTCTTAAAAAGATTCAAGTTGACAATTACGAACATGGAAAAAGAGATTAAAGAGAACTACATTTATCTTCTTGATTGCGAGTAACACAAAATTATGTGATTAGGGGTGTGAATATCTCTTTCTACACCATGTGATGGTACGTAAGGTTCACAAATATGGATTTTTTTCTCTCATTAAACATGTCCCCAATCTTGAAGCAATCTGTCTGAATGGGAGTTAATTAAAGGCTATTATTGGATGTCTATAAGTGGAATATCCTTTTAAATGTATCCAAAGAAAATATAATCTTTTTAATGTTGCTCAAGCATTTCCCTTGTTATAGTTGACATGCGAGAGGGGATAGGAGGACCTTGGCAATGTGATCTTCTACTTCTTTGGTGTTGTTGAATAGTTATTAATACAACTTACCAAGGTATATGGCTTGCACCTAATGTTGTAGCCATCGATAAAATTGTAGTGAAGATCTCGAGAGATTAGGGTTTGGATCCACAACTACTAAACAACAACAACTATAATAATTACACTTCAGTCCCATACAAGTTGGTTGGTGATTAATCTTGGTCTTCAATTAATTTCCTTCCATCTAAGTCTTGTTGCACAAAGTTACTATACCTATGTTGATGAGAAAATGCAAATACCCGGTGGAACAATTGAAATGCATTCAAGTTGTCCAACGATCCTTAATATAAAAATAACACAATCTTGTAATTTGTTACATCTAATTCTAGTCGAGCTAATGCAAGAATAATATATAAAAGACTAAGATTCCCTACAAAATATAAAGGTTCACATACATAGCAAAAACAACAACAACATACCCTATATAATCCCACTAAGTAGGGTATGAGGAGGGTAGGGTGTACGTAGACCTTACCCTACCTCGTGAAGGTAGAAAGGTCGTTTCCAAATGACCCTCGGCTCAAGTAACTCAGAACAAAGCAATATTTACATAACAAATAATAACAATATATGCATGGCATTTAGAGAAAGGGAAAATAACAACATCAAAATAATGTGATAACTAAAACAAGGAAGAATAGGTATTAAACAAACATCGAAGGGCAAAAACTACGAGATTAGTACGAATGCCTACTGAAATGCATGGAGACAATACTCGACTACGTACTAACCTTCTACCATAATCCTCGACCTCCAAAACACCCTATCAAAGGTCATGTCCCTCAGTAAGTTGAAGGTGCGCCATGACATATCGCAAAGGCCCTTATTAAGTTTCTTGTTTCTTAGTTATGACAATATTTGCTTCCTTCGAAGCTTTCAGTTCTGTGTAAAGGTAAGTCTTACAACCTGCACGTTGCATGCCTATCATGACAAAGCTTTTGGATTTGTACAAATTTATTGCAATGAGTCCCTGTTAAAAAAGAACCTTTTTGTCCTTCTTCTGCTATTGTGGATTAGTAACGATGTCTGTTCTATAAATGAGCTTAAGAGAAGCTGAGGAACCCAATCTTTATGAAAGATTTAGGAGACCTCACATGGGAGGCCTCACATGAAGTGATTCTCCCCTGAAAAAACTCTAGACGTGAAGTTTCGAAAACATAATCAGTTGGTTTAGTAAATTAGAATTAATCCATTAATCTTTCCCAGACCTCACTTGTGGATATGTTGTCACTGTTGTTATTAAACTTGCATGTATCTCGACAAAGATTCTGTGTTCAGAATTTATTGTTATAAGAGTATTCAGTTTTATTGGGAGCCTGGGTTTTTGCAGCAGCTGTTGATTGTCATTTTCTGATTAGTTACGCACTTCAACTTTATTGTTTTTGACATTCCTTTTGGATCTTACTGTATATCTTGGGTGAATGTCTATATGCCTTTTCTGTTTCTTTTCTCACCATGATATTTTTGCTGTGCTTTCCACTTGCAGTAACGAGCTCTTCAGTTTTTGTCAACTTGCCTGCTGCTGCTCTTCTAATTGTTATGCTTCGCTATCTGTCTCTGGACTTTGATGCACGAATAAAAGCTGCTACATATAAAAGCAATTCGTCCTCATTAAATAGTACTATTCAGAAGAAACAGTTAGATGGTCCAAGAACAGTTAATGAGAATTCTGATTGGAGGAAGAAAGTAGATTCACCTGTTGTGGAAGATGCAATAGACCACTTCACCAGACACATAGTCTCTGAGTGGGTGACAGATCTCTGGTACTGCCGAATAACTTCTGATAGACAGGGTCCAGAGGAACTTGTGCAGATCATGAATGGCGTGCTAGGGGAAATTTCACATCGGATGAGATCCGTCAATATTATAGATCTTTTAACAAGGTTTCAGAATTGTAGTTACAGGATGCTACTGACATATTGCCTCTTTAGTTTATGTTATATTATACCTTCAAGGAAGTCATTCATTGGAATCGTGCAGGGATATTGTCAGTTTAATATGCACTCATTTGGAGTTGTTCCGTACATGCAAATTGAAGATTGAGAAAAAAATTTCAAGATCCTTGACTATAGAAGAGCGAGATCTGGAACTTAAACTGACGCTGGCTGCTGATGACCAGTTACATCCGGCTTTGTTTTCTCCCGAAGCTGAACACAAGGTAATCTCATTCTTTTACCTAAACAAAATCAATAATCAGTTGTTCTATATTACTTTTAATGTAGGATTGTCTCATCTCATTCACACCATTTTCTTCTCTATCTGCAGGTTCTCCAGCATCTTATGGATGGTCTCATTTCATTAACGTTCAGGCCAGAGGACTTGCAATGTTCTTTATTTCGCTACATTGTGAGGGAGCTTCTTGCTTGCGTTGTGATACGACCAGTGCTGAATTTAGTTAACCCTAGGTAACCATTCCTTTGGCTCTTACTTCCTGTAGCCATATAACCTCGTTTCTGTTCTTTATTTTATCACCAATGTCTTGTCAGGTTCATTAACGAGAGGATTGAATCTCTAGCTATTTCCTTAAAGAAGGCTGATAAAGGTCCTACTGCAGCTCAAACAGAACAGCAATCAAGTCCAAGAGTATCTGAAAAGATATCAGCAGATGATTTTTCTGGGATGTTGGATCCTTCTGCGAAGGGTGTTGAACTTGTTCAGTTTAAAAGGGACCAAACTAATGATTCTATGGAGAATAATACGATGGACAATGGGAATGAAGCAGATTTGTCAAAGGATCCTTTGCTTTCGATTGATACACGGTCTACACGTTCTTGGAGTTCTTTGCCATCACAAACCAACACAGAAGGTGAGAGAGGTCTCCAGAAACATCGCTCTGGAGGAGAGTGGGGTGAAATGCTAGATTTGGTGTCACGTCGAAAGACTGAAACCCTGGCTCCAGAAAACTTAGACAACATGTGGACAAAAGGAAGAAACTATAAAAGGAAAGAAGAGGGCTATCTAGCTTCAGATGCACTCCAACAGAATTCTTTGCTAGGGGCACCTAAATCGCAGGAGCAGTTGAAGGGAATGTTTCGACAGAAAGAGAGCGAGAGAGAAAATAAGGTTAATGTGAACCATTATTTGAAAGATAATACTCAACTATTTCAATATCAAGAGGAAGATGAGCAAAACTTGGATGAGGTCGAATCAGAGAGCACTAGTTCTTACACTACTGATGATGAGGAACCTATTAGTGTGACAGGTCTTGACTCCCCTGGTAATAAAGTGTGGGATGCAAAAAATAGAAGGAATATCAATCACATTCATCATCCACTTGAAAGTAATGCTGGTCATAAGGCAAGAAAGGGAAAAGCTAGCAAAGGTCATATTCGCTCTAAGCACTTAAATAAAGTACCATCTGCGAGGAAAAAATCCAGAGCAAGTAACCAGACAGAACATGTATGGCAAGAGATTCAAAGATCGAGCTTCTTATTAGGGGATGGACATGATATATTAAACTCTAAAGATAATGAGAAATCAGAAGTTCCAAGCGATCACTCTGATACCGAAATGCCTGGTAGAATTTCAAGTGGCACCAATGCATCATCATCTTCTTTGTCAAGCAGCATTCTCGAAAATCAGAAAATGGGTGCTAATTCTGTTAAAAGTTCTATAATTGCTGATTCCTTTTTGAAGTTAACATGTGAGGTACAGATGTGATTGCCATCCTTTTTACATAAACTTCACTTTGTGCGTGTTTGGTAAGGAGGAAAACATTTTTTGGAATTTCTTTTTCCAATTTTGCCATGTTTGGTTGGTAAATTCTTCAGAAATTTATTTCCCGAGATCACATTTTCCTGAAAAATTTCCCTAGCATACCTAGGGAAGTCAAACCATCGGCATTACACAACTGGATTTTCTGGTGGTACACTCCCAAATTCTTTCCCCTCCACCCCAATTTCTCTGATGGAAAAAATCCAAAGAAGTTTACAAAGTCGATGGTGACAGGTCTTGTTTCCATTTTATCACAGCTTTTTGATGCTTCTGATTATATTGTCTTGGTTCACTCAACAGTAACTCATCTTCCTTATTGTTTTTATTATTAATTTTTTGGATTTATCTGTTTAAATTCAAGCCCATATTTGAAAATAAAATTCCACATTTTCTTATAAAACAACATTGAGGATAGTCATTTTCAATAGATAGCTAATTAAACTCTCTTTAAATTATTATATAGACATTTTAAAGTAAAAACTAAATAGAACTATTTCTCCTTACAGCCAAATGAGTGGAAAGTCCATTCCTCTTCAACGGTCAACCAAACATTTGAAAATATTTTCTGGAAGATGATATTCATTTACCAACTGAACACTTGAAAATAAGTTAGAGAACCACTTATTTTCCTGAAAAACATTTTCTGTGGGCTTTATTTTCATTGTATCAAACATACCCTTTTTGAATTACTTTCGCAGCTTTGGAAATCCACAGATGTTTCCCTTCGTGTGTTGCAGGTCTTGAGTGCCAATATCGTAAAGAGTGGCTCAAAAACTTTTGCAGTTTATTCCTTATCTGTTACAGACGTTAACAATCATAGTTGGTCCATCAAAAGAAGGTCTTATTATGTAACCTTTTGCTTTTATCATTATTGTGAATGTCAAACACCACCTTATCCTGAATATTATCTCAACATTTTCTACTATCCTATACGTGATTTCCTTTTGCTGCTGTTTGTGACAGGTTTCGTCATTTTGAGGAGCTACACAGACGTCTTAAGGAGTATCCTGAGTACAATCTTCATTTGCCACCCAAACATTTTCTCTCTACAGGTCTGGATGTTCAAGTCATTCGAGAACGATGCAAATTTCTTAACGAATATATGAAGGTGGTGCTCTAACAGATGGCATCTAGAAGTGTTTTTTTGACTATTCCTTTTTTATCTATAACAGAGTCCCATTATCAGAGTACTCTTTGATATCCCAATATTGTACTTAAATTCTTACCTCATACTGTTACCCTTCTCATTGTTGTATATTTATCTTGGTTTTAATACTTTAATTGTATTTGACTTCCATGTTTCCTGAAAAATGTTTCTTCTCTTCCTGAAGTTGATTAGATATGACTAGTTACGGTGATATATGATGTCATGGGAAGCTTCAAAAAGCAAGAATATTATGAATTGGACCTTTCTTATTCCTCTTAACTATCATGTTCACTTTTTCTCTTTGCAATTCAATTATTTCCTTTTTCCCCTAGGTGTTATCTTTGATTTTCACTTGATTCCGTTTTTCTGGTTTTGTCACAGAAACTACTGCAACTCCCAACTGTTTCCAACTCCATTGAGGTTTGGGACTTCCTCAGTGTTGATTCACAGGTTGAAAGATTATTGGTTTTCTATCCTTTTAGCTTTGAATACATTCTTTGAACACAGAGCATTGATCTTGTAAATTGTTATGCAGACATATAGCTTTTCAAATTCTCTTTCCATAATCGATACATTACCAGGTGAGTAACTTAGTTGGCATGGTTAGGGGCCACAAAGTTGCATTTCGATTTTTATGTTAATTGTAAATTGTTCCTGTTATTGGCTTTCAGTTAACCTGGATGATACAGTACGCAAAGCAAGTAAAGAACCTCTGCCCAGGAAAGGCCCAAGAGCTGATATCATATCCTCCATGGAAGAGCATTATGCTGAAAGAAAGGAGCGAGTCTTGATGCATCATCCTGTGATGGATGAATCAAGATATGGAAAAAAATATGTCACACTGGCCCCTCCAAAAAGACCAACAAAAGAAACTTTTGAGGATTCAAGTAGTGACTCTGACAATGTAAAAACAAATAAAGTTTCAATCCCAGCCACAGAAACGACGCTAAAATCAGTTGAAACTAATTCACGTGCCTTGCCTGCATCAGCCGATTCTTTTGTTGATGCTCCTGTTGATTCCTCCCTTCCCGTAGAGGTAGCTGCTACTAACTTGAGTGAGTTAGATTGAAAGATATGCAAGTTACCCGTTTTTTTAATGATGCTTTTTTCCTTTGGTTTCTATAGTAAGAATTACATTAGTTTATCAATTAAAAAAAAAATCACGTGTAGTTTTAGCCTTTCAAGTTGGTTTTGAACCTCTTTTTTCGTTTCACTGTAGTGGGTGCCTCCAAAGGTAAGTGCACCTGTTCTAGACCTAGTTGACGTCATTTTTCAGCTCCAAGATGGTGGATGGATCAGGTAAATATACTTGTCAAACTATTATGCACTTGGACCTCAATGATTATGCATTTCAGCTATAAATTTCTTGGGCTGTCTTCCAGGAGAAAGGCATTCTGGGTGGCGAAACAGGTTTTACAATTGGGAATGGGTGATGCATTTGATGACTGGCTGATTGAGAAAATCCAGCGTCTGCGCAGGGGTTCAGTAGTTGCTGCAGGCATCAGACGTGTTGAGCAGGCAAGTGTCACAATTTTGTTTCTTTTCCTTCTCACGCTGATTACAAAAAATCAACTTGAACACCCAGTTGATGTGATTTAATCAATCAATACATCCCAAATATTAATAATTAATTTTCCAGGATTTGCTAATTTAAACAATTTGCTTTCCTCCTTTTGATATCTTTTGGTTCCTATGTATGTTTTCCATTTTTTTGGGATGGAGGTGGTTTGTTTTGTAAACGTGCTTTAAGAGAAAAAGCTATAGTATCAAGTATTGCTGTGTTCATAAAATATGTGCTTTTTTAATGACACATGTGGTGGTGTATATTTTTTCTTAGAAGCCTGTGGAAGTAGTTTCGGATAACTCATGATACCAAGATTCAGTGATTAACATTTTATTGTTATTGTATTGAGTGTTCTCATTCTTTGTGCTCCATGTAGATTCTATGGCCTGATGGAATATTCATAACAAAGCATCCAAGGCGACAACGTCCTACACCATCTGCCAGCCCATCCGCTAGTTCTCCACGAAACCAACCTCCTACTACTTCATCACCAACAGTAGAGGATATCCAGAAACTGGATGAGATACAACAGAAGGAAGCCGAACGACGTGCAAACCTTGTATACGAGCTGATGAT
Source organism: Solanum aculeatissimum (assembly GCA_038996855.1). NCBI lineage: Eukaryota > Viridiplantae > Streptophyta > Magnoliopsida > Solanales > Solanaceae > Solanum > Solanum aculeatissimum. The sequence continues at coordinate 46,479 of JBCEWC010000157.1, forward strand.
TGGTAGGTCACCCAGAAAACATGTGCCATTGGCTATTGACCATTTCAACATTCATGAAAATCCATAATAATTTGCATTATTTGCTCTGATAACCTTTTACAGAAAAAGCACCTGCTGCTGTTGTCGGACTCGTTGGTCACAAGGAATATGAACAATGTGCAAAGGATCTTTATTACTTCATCCAGGTAATATAGTCAGTGCCTTTAAAATCTACTTTAAGTAACCTTTCTAATCTCCAGCTTGTATTGGGTTATGTTATAGAGACCATTCCTAAAGTACTACTAATTGAGGCACTGTTTCTTTTACAGTCATCTGTCTGTCTAAAGCTGTTAATCCTTGATCTTGTTGAGCTGCTACTGTTGTCTGCTTTCCCGGAGCTGGATGGCGTGTTCAGCACGCTGCATCAGGAGAAGAGTAAGTTTGGAGAGCTCAAGATAGATTAGTGTTCGTGAATTTCGAGACAGTTAGTCCATCTTTTAGATGAAATTACATCAAAAAGTTTTCGCTTTACTGTTTTCTTTTCCCCTTGTCCTCCTGGGAACCGATTTCTGCATTCATTTTTCTTTTCCTTTGGCACTTCTGGGAATCGATTTTTGCATACATGTCTTGTACGCTAGTTGATAATGTCATGGGAATTTTGTTTGTGGAAATTTTTTCTTCGAAACACAACTGTTAAAAGTAGAGTTAGAATCATCTTCCTTGAGGGCATGTAAATTAGATTTTTTAAAAGTGCTTTTTTGGAAGACTGTAAACTATATCTTGACCAATACCATTGTAAATATCAGTAAAGTGACATACAGTTCTTCAGCAATATTGCATTTTTCATAGTTCATCACAATTTCCATTGATAGAAGATCAATGATTTGTGCAAATTCTATTCATCGAAGACATGATCTTAAATAAAAAGGTATGGAAGTTATAGATTAGAGCAAAAAGGTTGGTAGATGAGTGTTAACTAAGCTTCGATCGTATTAGGCTTCGCACTAGTCTGGGGCACCATGTATGTCATAGCAATAGCCTTATTCATGCCATTTATTACCTTTATTATTTGTTACCACTGTCCTATATAATGCTTTTTTCCATTAGTTGTCCTGTTTTCTCCACTGCCATAAAAGTGGAATGTTACTGGATATGTTGTCGTAGACGAATGATTTTATAAGAGCAGCACTTATGACCACTTAGCCATCAATTAATACAGCTCATTAACACTCAAAGGTTATCAAAGTAGACGCACAGTAACCTAGCAACTGAAGAACATTGTGAGTGAATACACGACAAGGGCCACAGCTTATAACTCCTCAATAATTTAGTAAGCCTTTGGTGAACATTTGGATGCCATTGAAAAACGAGAATATCGAAGATGTAAGTAAAAAGTACTTGAAAGTCAGCTGTAATTGAGATGAACTTTCATTCAGGATTGAAGATTTGTCGGTGAAATGATTATTGGTTTTCATTTGAAATGCTCAAACCATTATATTGTTTCACAGGAGCTACTCCTCAAATCAATCTCAACCACCTTTCAAACAGTTAATTCATTGTTTGCAAATACCAGCCAGATCAGTATCTACAAATACTTAAATTCATCCATTGAAAACTTAAAATTATGATTATAGTTAAACTGTCTCTGTCCAGAACGAGCCCCTTAGCGCAACCTCAGATAGCAAGTCATTATCTCAGGATAGAAATATGTACCAATCTTAAGAAACGCTAAAATTGACTTGTATCAAAACAGCCATTTACAGAACCAAAGGGATAAACGTGCAGGAATGTGGGAATGAGACTGAAGGAGAAGACAGAGAGATTCAAGGGCAAAGAGTGAGATTGAATAAGAGACGCAGCAAATGTAAATCTGACTACCAAAGGGTTGTACTAACTCAGCTTACCAAAATTTAAGCAGATGGAAATAGTCACCAGTGTTCATCTCCGTTGTCATTTATAGTGACCACCAAGTAACCACCACAATGTGAAGTCAACAGGAACACATTATTTTCTATTGGATTTGATATGTTTTACTAAGCAACCACTATGTATAGTATACACATATTCTAGGAGATGGGAGTAAGGGTCTGCGTGCACATTCCACCCTCCTCAGACAGACTTCAACTGGCAGAGTGTCCCACACTGGGTATGTTGTAGTAGAGCATTAATTCAGGGCTTCACCAACCCTTACTTTACAATGAACGATGGCATCAACATAGCACACATGAAAAAGCACCTCACATGCTATCTTCAAACAATAGGATGGATCATAAAACTGTTTTAAGAGCAAAGGGATGCCAACAAGGAAGAACATCACAGCATTGCATCAAGGGCAACAAGCAACAAAAGATGATACCGATGGCACAGGCTGAAACAAGCAACAACGATGATACTGATGGCACAGGCTGAACAAACATAGTAAAATTACGAGCTCAAAACCTCAATTCTCAAAATCAGAGACATAAGAAAATTAACAAGGCATCAAACAGCAAACAAAATGAAAAAACAGCCTATAAAATAGAATCCACAAGTATCAGAATGTCAATTTAAACAACACATTCCAAAATTTAAATACTTCTAATTTTGACTGACATCAAACACCTGAAATAACCTTTCCCAAAATTTCCTGGCTCTCTGATAATTGAATACCAAAATGAAGCTATCATAAAAGAGCACTCTCCTCAATTATTCTCTCGATGGGCTTCAAGCTGAAGCTGCTGCTGCCTTCTTCCTTGGAGCTGCTTCAGTCCCTGAACAAATGTTGCATTTTCAAGTTCATTAACATACGCAATTCAGAGCTTCTTGACTACACAAGCTATTAAGATATTGACATGGAAAAATAACAAACCTAATACACCATTCGTTAAGATACAGAGAACATACTCTTCCTAGCTCAATTAAGACTACACAAACTGTTTTTTAGTTCAATTACAAAAATAGATGCAGTGAACATACTTCTTGCTCCATTTGCAATGACTACAAACTCTTTTTCTACTTCAATTAGAAAAATAGCTCAACTACCGTAGTGATTTACAAGGTGGATCACCGTTTATGCAGAAACTAAAGATCCCAAATAAAAGCAAGCTATAATACAATGTGTACCTTCTCTGAAATTAGTCTTGAATCGGCGGGGGACGTTGCGGAGGTACCTCATGCGTCCAGTACCAGTTGTCTTTCTGCGGATTGCCTTCACACTCCAGTTGTCTGAAAACCATTTCATTCAGCATAACAGCAAAAAGCTTTATGGCGTTATATACAATACAAATTATAGGCGAATAGAGAGTAATTTACATGATCTTTTACGGGCAGCAGGATAGGCACAAGCAGAACATCGACTCTTCTGGAGATGGAAACTGCGCCGACCGCATCTCACACACAGTGTGTGAGTCTTGTTCCTCCTCTTACCAAAGCTTCCTGTTCCCTTACCCTATAATAACGATATAAAATCCACATTCTTCAACAACTATTGCAGGCATAACATGTGGCAGAGGGAAAGAAAGAGTAACGGAGTTTCACTTACCATTGCAATGCAGTCACAGAAACCCTAGCGTCCTCTTCAGATCGGTGAAACGCGGCGATTATAAGAGAGTTTATACTTGGTAGTTGGAAAGGGCTTTAGGGTTCTTCAAGTGGGCCAAAAGTGCTTTGGGCTAGTATCTTACCAAGCCCACTTCTTCTATTACGCTTAATTAATGAAAAAAGTAAAAAGATACTCACATTGTTAATGAACCATATTTGGATGGTTGTTATTCGTTGTGTTGTATTGTATTATTAGCTTAAATATAATATTTATTTTGATTGTCAATTAAGTTTTATTGTATTATATTATTTAAATTCATTGTTAAATCTATTTTGTGTAATGATTTAGTGTGGTTGTGTCGTTTTTTGACTTTGTTTATCATTTAATAATTCTATTTTATTATTTATCCTTTTTTTTTCATGGTGTCTATCATATACCATACACCTTACAATTTTTTGTAGGTTATCATTCAAATTATGGATATATAACATCATGTAACGACAGAGAACAATACAATCTAGGGGTGGACATAAATACTGAAAAATAGAAAAATCAAAGTGACCCAAACTATTTCGGTTCTTCGATTTGGTGTCGGTGTTATTTTTTTAAGAGTTCGATTCTTCGATTCGGTGTAGGGGTCTCGAAACTTCGGTGCACCGAAGAATCGAACTTTTATTTTAAAAAAAAAATTAAAAAATTCATATATTAGACCAAAAAAATAAAATTATATTTATATACATATAAATCAATTATAAACTAAATTATTCATGAAACAAGTCAAAGTAGCAACAAATTTATAATTTATATAGTTAACTTGAAATATTATTTTTCAACAGAAATTCAAAAATATTTTTGCCGATTTATGCCATGTAAAGAATGTCTTCGTGTTTGTTTACCACAAGCAATAATTGAAGGCGCAAGTTATTGGCAAAGATAAATATAGTCTTTTAAGCACAATAGTATTTCATGAAAGCACATCATCACTTACCATGATTTTAAGTTTTTAAGTGTTTTATACTTTGATTTTGTCTTCATTTTATTTTTCATTAATTTGCACCAAAAAAACATTTTAAAAACATCAAATAAAATCGAACCGAATTGGTTCGATATATGGTGCACACTTTTTTAAAACAAAAAATCGAAAAATCAAATTAAACCGAAATTTATTAAAACCGAACCGAAGAATCGCATATCCACCTCTAATACAATCTATCCAAACATTATATTCATAACAATACAATACGATAGGATACAACACAATACAAATACATTTTCAAAATCTTACTAAATTCAATTGATTTCGACTGCCGGGGTGAAAACACCACCCTTGCCACGTGGGTGCAAAATATGGTATTAATGCCACTTTGAAAGGGGTAGTAGGACCACTATAAAACTTAACACGCAACTTGAAGAAAAAAAAAGAAGGATTAATTGAGGTGGTTCAGCATAAAATTATGATTTTTGAAGTCATTCTTTATTAAAAATTTAACATTTTTTTAGTATATAAATATTGGTTCCAATCAGGGCCTAGCAAATATACATGCCATCGTTAACCAAAAAAATAAATAAATACATGCCATCAACTCTGCAATTCAACTTGTTAGGTGTAGTAAGGAGAAAAATGTGCTTAAGCAAATCTATTTCAGCTGTAATTACGACTCATCAAAAGATCTAGGCCATCATTGCATGAGTTTGCATTTGCTAGGCTTTAGGTAACGCCTAATTCAATCCCTCCGTTCTAATTTACAAGATGTAGTTTAATTGGACACTTGTGATCTAAGATGAATATGTCATATAAATTGGAACATATGTAATAGTATTTGTTTGATCTAAAACTGATTATTGAGAGTTGACTGTTCAGTAATGCATTGGGGGAAAATGTATAAAGAGCAGATTATAGGAATTTATTGTTGAAGTGGACACTACCTATTGCAGCATGTTAAAGACTTCAAGTGCTAAACCGTAGGAAAGAGACTGATGTAATGAGATTGAGGCCTCATCAACCCACCCATTTCAATCATCTCTTCTGTTTATGCCCCTTATCTTGTACAACCAACACTCTGCCAATCTTTTAATGATTTGGGGTCCAAAACCAGCTCTTAGATTAGTGGCTAATTAAAGCCTTTTGCATTATTACTTGAGGTCCCATTCACATAAAATTAGGTATTCTTTAGTTATATGTACTAATCACATGAAGTATCAATTCAACTTACTGTTCAACCTTTTCTTAATAATGATCACTTATGAGATTCCATTCCCTAGTTACGCTGTTTGGTTATTCCTATGAATGCTACTCCCTTCACTTCAGTTTACTTGACTTTTATATCAAAAATTGATGTAAATCAAGAGAGTTTTACTATTCTTGGTATTAAATAATTATATGAAGTAACAGAGTAGTTTAAAATATCATTAATAAAGTTAATTTAGTAAAACACTGTATCTAATTAAAGTTTACTCAAGAGAGATGTGTCAAGTCAATTAGGACAAAGTAATACAAACGAAGTGAGTACTCAACTTCAGCCTAAGCTTTAAATATCCTCCTTCTGATTGGTGGTGGGCAGAACCATCAATTTTGAATTCTCAAAACCTTTTGGGTATTGATTCCCTCCAAACAACCATTAGCTTTTAAATTTTGCACTCTTTATCAGAAGCGGTTCAAGCACATTAATGGTCTAAGACGAAAATTGAATGGACATCTTAAACTTAAAAAATAAATTAATATATTTTACTTACAAATTTTATTCTTTTATCTTTTTGATACTCAAAATTGTTTTTTTAAAAAAGTTATAATTGATTTTATTCATTAATTCTTTTCAATTGATCATATAATCATACTCCAGACATGTCAAACTTATTCTAATAATTCTTTCTTTTTATATAAAATAAATAATCTTTATTGTAAATCGTAGTTACTTGGGTAACTTTTTTAAAACAAATCTATAACCTATTATTACTAAAATAAAAATTGAAGTCCTTCAAATTTGGAGCCTAAAAATGCTTGCCTTTTTTCTAGTCGAGCCACCCCTGCTATTTATACCTTCCTTACTTGCAATTTGCAAATTTTCTGCACAGAGGGTAGGGTCAGGATAACAAATATAATGGAAACGGAAAAACATGTATGGAGGAACACCTAAAGCAACCAAGTGTCCCTTGTATTTCATAAAATACCCTTTTTGCTTTTCGTCTTCAACTAAAAAGGAGCAAATCAGCTCTGTCTGTCTGTCCCCTATCTTAAAATACTTGAAAGTATAATTTCAAAGAAGCCAAGCAAATAGCAGTATCCTTTGCTTCGCAGATAGAGAAATCAGATGGACGAGTTGTACAACAAGATAGAGCCACAAATGCTGCTTAAGAAAACCATCCAAAAGACTAAGAATTTCCTCCACAAAACTCCTCATAATCTCAAGTCATTTCTCTTTGGAGGTCACCACAAGCTACCTAAAGCTGCTCGTCACTTCAATCCCTTTTTCTCAGTCAGCAAACGATTTTCAAGCAGCAAAAGAATAACAAAAACTACTGTTAAGGAGTTGGATGACTTGTACAAGGACTATTATCAATGGCAGCAACCTGATCACAATGATATTCCAGAGAGAAAGATAACTTCCAGAAATGCAAGGAAATTTCCAGGTATGGCCGAAGGAGATTATAGCGAAAGCCAAAGGAAATTTGCAGTGCGGTTTGGTATGGAAGATATAGAAAGAGACAGGAGAAAGGAAGATGAGAAGAAAGGGCGAGAAGTCTTAACACGAAGCACAAGTAAAGGGAGTCTCACTTTACTGCAGAAGATGGAGGAATTGGAAATGATGGAAGGAGAAGATATGGATCATGTGCTTGATATAGAAGAAGTGCTCCAATGCTACACTCTGCTAAACAGCCCAGCATATGTTGACATTGTTGACAGATTTTTCATGGACATGTACACTGAGTTCTCGATTCGAAAACCATCAGGCAGTGTCAACAGTTCAATGAGAAGACTTGGTCCTCTTAAGCTCTAGAAACAAACAAGTATGGTTTGCGTGTGCCTCTAAGATTGTGAGTGGTGGTGGAATTCCCATCTTTTTTACTTCTATCCCTGTTTGCTAATTTTTTCCCAGTTAACATCAATTAAAAGATCAAGGATTGCGTGTATTTCTTTACTATTTTGGTTGTGTAATGCTACTATGAGATTTAGAGTATAATCTATATATTTTGGCTGGATTGTGATTTCTTTAAGAGTCAACCTGACCAACTGTTTGAAAGTGCCATAAGAGAACTAATTCTACTGGATTTATGTCTTTTAGGCCTATTTCTTACAAACAAAACTAGAACACTTGTACTGCTAAGCACAATGGTATCACATAATTTCAAGAAATGAGAAAGTGGAGCTGAGGGACCAAAAACCAAATTGCAATAGGCTAAGCAAGTGACCAAACCGTTGAACTTTTATCAGGAAACTTTCCGGCAGTCTTTGCGGATTTGTCCCAGTGGTGCAGTCAGGACTCCCAAGTTGGAAAGCTTCATCATTGCCAAACCAAAGTCCTTGTGAAACAAAGACACATCTGAAGCATAAGCTTGGACCCAGGTTTTAGTTTCTTCCCCTGCCGTCAGCTGCTGATCCACGAACAGTATTCCCCTGCCTTGTAGAAGACTCCGGTAGTACAGCGTACCAAAATTTTCTCCTGGTCCCTCATAGTCCATCCTTATTGCTGGCTCCTCCACTAGGGAAGATGACATTTTATGGATAATAGATGATGGTGAAATTGATGTTGAAATTAGTTGGGAAGGGGATAGTGATTTTGATGTTGATGACATCAAAGTGGCCTGATTGGTGTTGCATTTTGACCTCAAGAGACTTAAAAATTCCGAGTCCATAGAAGGGTCGGAGCTATTAGTCCCACTGAAGTTGAAGAGCCTGTTGATGAAGAATTTACAATGGATCACTCCAGTGCTGTGAGCCCCTGTTGAAAACAATTCCAATCAAAACAGACCAGATTTCATCTGGGTGAAAGCAATCCAAACGAGGAATCTTATAGTAAAAACAATACCTAAGAGGCTTACTGCCTCCCTTTCGTCGAAACCTTTGGATGAGAATGACTCAATGATCTTGGAAAGATCATCCTGAGGAGTAGGAAGCTCAAAAGTTGCATCTTCTGCGAAAGAAGACACACTGTCTCTCCTTCCCGTTTTCAGTGGGTAGAAAGGGCCACCGGACTGAAATTAATGGAAGATTCTTTCAGTTGTGTTGTCTGTGTGTGTGAATGAGAGATAAAGAGGGAAGGAAGGGGGTTACCAAAATAATGCTTTCTCTAGCGGCCAACACAACAGCATCAGCACAGGAAACAACTCCAGGACAAGATTCTTCGAGCTCTAATTTAATGATATCTATTACGTCGAAGCCCTTCAATGAGTCATTGGGAGGAGATTCTTTCTCGCTATGCATTCCTTCAACAGAATCCAGTAAAACTGAGGCATCACACCCCTGTTATTTAGCATTGATCAATTCAAAAGCAACGAGTCATCAACCAAGTTTTCATTAACGAGAACTTCACAAGACAACACACTACAAAAATTCACGATTCATCATTGAGCTATTCACTATACTATCGGAGTTGGAACAAAGAGAAAGAAATTGATTTCTCACGATACAGAGGTCATTTATGAGCAGTCAGTAACAAATAAACATGAGAAAAGAAGAGTTCATGCTGAGAACTTATAAACAAGCAAACCAGAATTAGTAATCACGTTAAGTAAAAACCCACAAATGGAGTTACATCAGGAAACAAAAGTAGAAACACCAGGTTATATGAAACGGACTCATCAGGCCTCTGTTTTATCAACGATCGGAAAGCAATCCAAATCATGAAAAGAGAGAATTACCAAACTCCAATTTAATCAACTTTCTCGATAACAATCAAACAACGTTACGAGGACTGATAAAATATACTCCACTTACAACTCACGCTCGTCATTGAGTGTACTCCTTACTTCACGCATATATAACCAAAAACGAAAAGATGCACTGATTTATAAAAACACGAGTAGATACAATATGATGATTAGGAAAATGACCTCAACAAAGCAGTCGTGGAAAACAAGCCTCAACAATGCAGGAGCAATCCGTGGTTGCTTTCTGAAAAGATTCCGAACACTTGATCGGATGATTTGCTCAGCTTGAGGGCAAGTTTGATGGTAGTAATCGTATATGAGATTACCAACAGACGCAGTTTGTTGTTGCAGCTTCCTCTGCTCTACAGAAGTGGTAGCGAACATTGGAAGAGGCGGAAAAGAGTTCTGAGAACCATCATGAGACAGAGAGCAATATTTGTCAGTGCGCAAAGAGAATTCGAACTTCTCATTGATATCATCAACATCTTGGTTCTGCATAGAGATGAGAACGCACAAGAGAAACACTAGAAAACTCAATTTACGTGTAAAATCCATGGATATCTGAAACTTGGAGAGGATTCTTTTGAGAAGGACGTTTTCAGCATGGAACGAAGAGAGCGAGAATGGAATGATACGTTCGTTGCTTGTCAGTGAAGCTGGCTAGCTTGCTGCGTATCGTAACAAACTCTTACCCGACGCGTTAACAAGAATACCCTCTATCTTTCCCCAATTTTCATTTCTGCCATTGCTTCCTTTTCCATCGTCCACTGCTTCATGCTCCTCACTGCATCTTTATTTGTATAGTAATATTTTTGAGTCTCTGAGGACATTATTATTATAAAGGTACTCAATCAACTTCTTATTACTATTTTTAAATATTTTAGCAACAAAATTGTAATTTTGTGTAGTCTCTAATTATGTAAATAAATCAAAATATTCCATACTCAATGTAAATGCACTTACCATCACAACGTCTAGTCCTCTATTTGAACTAAGCGTGGCAATATTGAAAAATATCCTCCTCGAGTATTGGTGACTCTGACACCACATCCATAGGCATTTTGAGGAAGGTTTATACTCCCTCCGTCCTTTTTTATATGAGTTAGTTTAATTTTATACAAATTTTAAGAAAGAAAAACAATCATTTCATTAAGAATATAATCAATATTTTAAAGTTAAATTGTTACTAGAAACGCGCCGTTCTTTTTTCAACTGACCAAAAAGAAAATGAATTATATAAATTAGGACAAGATTATCAAATGTTCCCTTCCAGAAATTTAGAACAAAGTTGCGAGAAAGACTTGAAAATTTCTGTTGCATTAGGAAATCAAGAAAAGAACAAAAAGTCACACTACTTCTATCTCAAGTAATTGAGTAGATTCCAAGTGCTCATTTCGTAGGGATATGTCGATGCATGTGGCTCATGGCACACAGCTAAAATGAAAATATAGCAATTGTACAATCAATTACACCAGACTTGACAAGAGCCTCCATCAGTCATCTATGACAGACTTTGGAGGCAGGACCAGATTAAACAAATTTGAGCCCCCAAAATAGAGCAAATGCCTCTTCCACTCGGCAGATCAATCAACAAGTAACAATCTTAGCAATACAAAGCCTTAAAGCCATGCCAAAGCATCTATCGAATTTTTCTTCTATTCAAATCAGAAAATGAATAAATATAATGACAAGATTCTTGTGTAACTTAACAGAAGGCTTCAAAAACTCTTCTGAAGAAACCATCATGTGAATGTTGCCACTCAAACTTTTGCAATCCACATGTTCTCTACACCAACACCTATGCGGGTCCATTTAGTGGATCTACAACAACACGTTGTCCCAAAGCACATGTGCACAACATCTGATTTTGTATGCATACTGAATTAGAGCTTCAGTTGCCAGAAGATATAAGAACATTGTGCTCCTTTAGACGTCTTTGAAAATGAGCTAACTGGTTCTGCAACTCTAGGATGCCAGCAGCCTTCTGTGAAAGGATTGCATTTAATCGAGAAATATAATTGTCCAGCTGGTTCCCTGGTTGATCTGCCTCAACTAATAGATTCATCTCCTGAAATTGTGAAACAGAATTTTCAATCCCCATGAATATCCAGCCAGACAAGCAAAATTAACTTGTCTACGAAGTGGCAAGCAAATACGCAACCAAGGAAAAAGGTACTTGCTGACATCCTTATGGGATTACAGAATGACATTAAATAATTATAGAAACTCTTTTCCAACTACAAACATCAGGTGTAATCAGTAACATCATTTTTGAGAATACATATATACTTCAACTCCCTTGCTGAAGGCGTAAAGCATTGTTTTTACCAAACAAACACCCTTCACACACAGTATATGTCATAAGCCACCTAATTCATGTTCATTACATACCTCTCGAACAATGTCCATTGTTTCCTCCACTTGTTTCCGGTGCGCATTCACAAGATCTTCCTCATCCTGAAAAATTAAACATAAAGCATTCAGAGGTACACTCAGACTAAGTGAAATTTCTCAATTTTCCACAAAATAGATTCACCTTTAAGAGAGCATTCAGATCATCATCTGAGTTTGAATACTTTGCCTCTGTTCTAGGGGGCTCCTTCCACTTTGTCTGAGCATTTGCTCTCTTCATTTTATCTTCTGAATTGGAGATAGTGTAACCGTCAAGCTTCTCATTCTTCCTCCACATTGGCTTCTCCTGCTCATAGAAATCTTCATCATATTCATCTTTGTCAGTCTGTTCAGGCCATGAATCACCAGTATCATCTTCAAATGTTGATGTAGAAGGTACAACTGCAGAAGAAGGTAAGGTTGTCGACTCCTTCAGATTCAATGTTGAGGATGACACATCCTTCTTTGAGTTGTTCCCTTTCGAGAGACTCTTCACCCTGAGATTTATAGCAAATTGCAAAGCTAAGATTATACGAATGCAGAAAATAGCAGCCACGGAAACAAATTATAATTCAAGATATGATTACCTGTCGGCATATCTTAATGTATTTAAAGTATGCTCGCAAGATCCTGCATTTGGGGAAATGCAAGATATCATAACAGTACGACTATTTCCAACAAAAGAGTCCCTCAGCACTTCAGTTAATTTACTGCCTCTAAAAGGAATGTGGTTTTGATCATTGTCAAGGGCTCTAATGCATTCCTTTAGTGCCAGCAAACTTTTATTAATCTCTGCTCCTTCAATTCTGCATAACATAAGACAAGGTAAATAAATAGGGTAGTAAGAAAAGAATTAGCAATACAATTTTATCAAAAGACGAAGAAAAGCAGTAATTAGGTAGATAAACACCTGGTTTGCTTATCATTATCAGTTGTGTCTGCACCACGCTCACTTCCAGCAAGGTCTATGAAGGAGAGCTTCCCAATAACACGGGGAGGTTTAGATTCACTACCATCAGCTGACCTCTTAACAGAAAGCTGGAGAATAGCATGTGACCTGGATGATTCCTCATTGGCACCAGTGGTACCAGTACTTCTAGTTGCATTTCCTCTGTCAATGAGCTCCTTAATCATCTCCACATCAGAGACCCTATATTCTTGCAATCCAACTATACATACTTGTTGTTTACCATCCTCTCTCATGCAAAGTTTCCTGCAAAGAATTAGTTACAGTTATTCTTGGAAAGCTACAACACTTAAATGTTGGAAAATGCAGAAACACTTACTTCCGATCATTTAGCAAGTCAAAGAGCTTTCCACCATATATCTCAAAGAAGCTGAAAAACAATTGAAAGCCCTGGTTCCGGTAAGTATGATGAATGAGCCTCAAAAGATCCCTAGATGCCCTCAAAGGTAGTGGTTTCATGGTATACGTTTTGCCACTTCCTGAATAAGCCAAACATGAAAAGTATTTAGAGGAAGTTTGTGTTTAGAAAAAGTAAGAAAACCAAGCCTCTTTGCACGATCATCAGAGATAGCTGACACCAGATTGATTAAGAAAACAAACTTGGAAGCACAGTCAAAGACCTGTCAAGGAAGCTGTGATATTGACATATGATGGAATAAATTGAGTGGGCATTGGTTGTTTCATATGCCTAGCATTTGAAAACATCGGGTGATTTTTATCAGCAATTGCATCATCAGTTGATTAATATTTTTTATAATGGTTCCGGAAAAAGTTGAATTTGTATGAATGAAATCCACTAAAACTTGCCATGATCAAGATCCTGGAGAATGAGCATATACCATTGCATGTAGAATGATCTTTTCTCATTTCTAAGTTAGTGTTTGCACATTCTGCAGGGCTGTGAGATTTGAAGCCTCTGATTGTATTATATTTATAAAGACCAGGGACTTTAGGAATTGTGGCAATGAGGGAATTTGAGTACAAAAACTTTATAGTAAACCAAATGCCCCTCTCTCTATATGTACAGCACTAGACGGTGCTTGATGTTTTAAATTTGATCTTCAACTAATTGACAAAGGAGTTTGAACATTGCAATAACAAAGAAAAAACACAAATGATTACAGGTGTAGAATACATCCCTAGCATCAATAAGCAGAGGGTCTAAGTGCAATATTAAAAAGTGTATAGTAAGAACCTCACTCCACATGATAAGCACATTAATAGAGATTGGAGAACACTGATAAATCGAGCAAATAGTAACAGCATGTAAATGCATTCAGACGGCAGACCACTATTCTTCACAGTTCGAACAAGCAAAAGGATGCAAGTAAGATGAAGTCAAAACAATTTGTGCCAAAAGAAATAATGGTGGCAATGATAAAAATTACTGATTAAGCGTAGGTAGTGTACCTGTTTGCCCATATGCAAAGCAAGTAGCTTTTGTGCGTTGGAAAATTATTGGGACAATGGGCTCCACTGTTTCATGGTATACCTAAGGAGACATGTGGCAGACCAAAGTTAACAATGATCTGAATGCACTTAGGAGTTTTGGGGTCTGTTTATAATCACCTCATCATTCGAAACCTCCTCATTTAGCACAGCATCAAAGACAAACTCATGCTTCTCAACATATTGAGTCAGATCAACCTGTATTATAGTCGGATATAAGAACTTCAAACTCAAAGAAAAAGATTTTTAGGGCAAACTTGGGCAAAACTAAGCAGCAGGACATAGGAGGGAGATTCACAAAACACAAAGAGATGGTCATGTCAAATAATCAGATTTCCACATTCGCGTAATCTTATTGCAGAAATTTTTGGCATTCAAGAAGAGATATATTTGTTAGCAAAATGATTTCCAACAAGCTAATAATGGGTAACTGTTTGATAACTGTGATTTTCAGGTTGTCGATTACTATAATAATCATTCTTGTCATAAAAAAATTGAAGGGATAGACATGCATATTTTAACTGCAAATACAGAATAAAAACAATTGCATTTCCACAAACCTTGAGTTTAGTTTCATGTACTACTAGAGAGTTGAAACGTGTTTCAATGATGTCTTCTTCATTCTTCGTTAATTCCTTTTTGTTTAGTGGTCGCTTACGCACCTGGAAGTAGATAACAATTAGAAATATCTTGAACAAGTACTAACAACTTCTTTCGTGTGCAAATACACATGAAAGAAGTTTGACTACCCTTGTGCAAGTGAAAAAAAATTAATCAAATCGCATAACAGGGATTGTCTGCCGGATATCATTAAGAAAATACGAATGATACTGAGCTACACAAACTGAGAAGTAGGATACTTAGAATCCAGAACTAGAAACAACGAAATTGAATTAAACATACCACCACTTTGATCTTTGCGACGTTGCTGGCCTTGTCTTTATCAACAGCAAAACTCTTAGAGACGTTACTCTCTGGCAAGCCCCGAACTCGACCAGTTTGCGGCTTGTTGTTTGCAAGGAATTGCTCTGAGTCATCAAAGCTTTTTGCTCGAGCAAAATGATGCATGGAAGGAGCATCATACAAGCCAGCAACAGGCATCTATATTTGGAAACTCCACATAAGAGAACTTGAAAACTAAACTATAGGAATTCTAAAGATAAAACTACAACATTTCAGCCAAACTTGTCTGATATTATGCGAATTATCACGGCAGAGACAAGGACCAAATTGAGGTATATCAAATTGTTGATAACAAAATATAGGTTGTGGTAGTGTTTGACCAAATGATGCTACAATAAAATGCAACCTGGTGGTTCTAACATCTAACTGCCAAGTCCATTGTCTAAGAGAAGAAATAGAGAATGAAGAAACAAACAAACAGTTCAATTTCAAAGCAAATTTGCACTGCAGTAACAGCAAAACAGGCAAGCAAGAACTATGGTGGCATTGGATAAGTAAGAAGCTCTAATCACGTGAAACTAATTAAAAGTGAACAAGAATTTCGCAGCACTGTAAAATGAGACGCTCTAATCCAACGAATAGCATATACAAACTTACTAAAGAAGCAAACTTTAGGAAGTAATTCCACATCTTGCACTGACACAATAATGGTGATGTCCGATTGCATAACTAAAATAATTTGTTCATCCAATCCCCTTAAAGAAAGAGCGCAGAATTTGCCCGGATGAGAAATCAAACCTCTGGTAGGAGCTCAGTATCCAATGAGTGTAGATCTAAGAGTCCAGGACTGAACTCATTGGGGCAGACTTCTTCATCACCATTTCTTCTCTGGCTTGACTGTCGATGATGACCCGGCGGCGTCAAAGGCTCTGAAAAGAGATCGCTCCCTCCACTGTATGTCCTCTGCGCACCTCTAAGCATTCTCGAACCTTGAGCTCCAGCATAGTATCCATATTCTTGTCCCTTTACAGACACCAAAATCAAATAAACACAATGAACGAAAACACTGTATTATCAGATCTATAAGCTAGGGCAACAATAAGCTCGGAAAACCAAAAAAAAATCATTAAAAAATGTAGACAAAATCCGAAACCTGTGGAACCTGAGGAATGTTGTTATTTGAAGTTTGAAGATGTTGAAGACCAGCTGATTGAAGCCATCTTCCATTAGATGAAGTCTCCAGGAAGTTATCTGAGTATTGTCGCTGGTGATGCGCCGTCGACGTTCCAGATCTTTGCCTTCCAACTGCATTCATGTTTTCCACTACCTCAATCTCCGATTAAACCCAATCTCTTCTTCTTCCACAACAACAAATCTTCACACCTCCCAAAAAAAAAAATTAGCTGAATCCTCGCTATTTCTCTCTCTCTACAAATCAAATGAACGGATTCGTTTCAGATTAGCAGTAGAATATATGTCTGAGTGAGTATCAGAACGAGAGAAATAGAAAGACTCGGTGCTCTTTCAAAGCATCTAAAAAGTTCAACGGTTCTGATTCATTTCACCGTCACAACAGTAAAAAGTAAATCTGAAGGTATTTTCAGTGAGAAAAAAGGAGAGGACGAAGACGAAGAAGGGAATGGGAGATACCGAAAATATTTTATTTAACAGAATTTTTTTTTACCAATCAGAACGGACACGATTAATTAGAAATGTTCAAAAAGAGGATTTTTGAATTTGGCACGTGTGAGGAGCCTGGTTAGGGTTAGGGTGCGTGAGGGGTTTAGCGGGGTCCACTAATTTTTGAATTTGAAGATAGAAGCAGCACTTGAAAACCGGCTCACATGGTGGGGCTACGTCGTTTTATGCATTCATTGGCCTGACATTGTGTATTAATATAATCCTATGTGATTTAATTTAATTAATTAATTATGGGTTAAATTTTGACTAATTCTGAACCCGCCTTTGACTTGTATTCAAATTTTCGTACATGTTTGGGGTGGCGATCAGATTGAGACACGTGTAAAAGATCGACGGTGGATTTCAAATGTTTGGACGTGCGAATATCGTGGTCGGAGGTAATTAAAATTGAAATGGCCGGTGAGAGTGTCCAACTTTTGGAATGGACACCCGTTTAGATGCTCTTTTAATAGATGGAGGATTTAGTATTTAGTGGAATGTTCCATGCCACAAAATTTAATTTCAATTAAATATTTCTTTTTCTAGGTCATCATTTATATCTTATTTTATTTTTGAAAAAAAATATTATATACGCTATCCCTTTTAATTTGTTTGTCTAATTTTAATTTGATATAAAATTTAAAAGAAAAATACTTTTGAATCTTGTAGTCTTCAGCTAAAAGTACTTGAAATGCATCAAAATATTCTTTATTGTTACTGAAAACACAACAATAAAATTAGTATACATAATGTAATCCTACAAGTGAGTTTAAGAAGAATAAGGTGTTCACATATCATATCTTTGAAGACACTTATATATTATGTAATGTATCTCAATGAATCTAGGAACTTTTATTTGCATTGTATTATTTAGTGTATGTATCAATGGTAACATTCGGGATACTTGGTTATAGGATGACTGGTTTTAAGAAGAATAGAGTGTGTACAAACTCTATATCTACCTCGTGAAGACACATATATGTTGTTTATATCTCCTTGAATCTACAAATTTTTATTTGCGTTGTATTATTTGGTCTAGTTACTGAAATGATACTATTTGAGATACTCGCCTATAGAATGACAATCCTTCAACCCCAAAAGGGTGAGTTCCATATCGACACTATCCAAAAAATCGCTCATTTCACAATTCACATTAATTGAAGCGGGACTTAATCATCAAGGTTAAGATGTATAAAAATAGCGACTAGGGTACAGTTGTTGTTTCCATTCTTTTTCGTATTTATATAACTACATGCCTCCAATGGACCTAAAATAGAATTATTTTATTTACAACTGAATGGTATACAAAGTTAACAGATCTCAACGAATACAATAGAGTTTATGGCTACACAAACTATTGAGAACAATTCTTAGAAAGATTGTTTCCAACAGCCTCTTGGTTCAAATATATTGATATTAAAACACAAATTAACTATATATAAGTCTTTTTGACGAATCTTCAATTTTATTAAATTTGTATTCATGAATACCTTTAAATAAGTCTCTTTTCATTTTAAGATACCAAAACAAACTTTAGCATAGTGTCTTCGTAAAAATTTTCAATCCTGCTTAGCTCAAGGTGGTGATCACTGTCTATATGGTCTTAAGTTTGTATAATTTTTCGATCCTGCTTGGCCTAGAGTGGCTTCATCACTGTCTATATGTTCTAAAGTTTGTCCTGAAGGTATCACACAAAAAGAAAGCTATTTGAAAAATCAGGCATGTTCATGATAACTCAGAAGAGGCCCATTATGTTTAGACTTTAGAGGGCAAGACATTGACAGGTTGATCGTGATTTAGCCTTTTCCTCCTCCGAGCTCAATATAGTTGAGTCATTCCTAATAGGAATTAGGTTCTCTGTTTCAATTTGTTTGTCATATTTTTTTCATATGACATGTTTAAAGATATTTTGGTACATTTTATGTATCTTTAATTTAATACCATAAAATTCAATAGTCAAAACTAGACAAACAAATTAAAATGAAGGATTAATTAATTCTGGTTAATATGCAAATTCCATACATCAGTCACAATCGAGTATCATAGAGCTTTTGAAATACAAAATGTAAGGCGCGGGATTTGGTCTAATACCGACAAGGTGTCTCGATCTCTATATCCAGTCTTTTCAACTAACTTGAAAAGAAGTTCAAAATCACACCAAACTGTTTTTTATTTTTTCGTCACAAATACCTACGGTTAGAAATAACAATTTCATTATACGGATTGTAACTGCTGTCCAAAAGGTTGGTATTTTACTGAAGGGTGATTAAGCAGTCATATCCGCAGTAAATTGCATTCATGTGAAAGAAAATAATGACATTTGCACATTGCTCTGAATTATATCAATTTCCAAACAAGATTATTCTCTCGTTTATAATATTGTAAACTCGTTCTTTGTCCTCGGTTTCCTTTCGTGATTCTCCCCCCTCTTGCTATACAATTTTTACTACAGTTCAGAGAGGATCAAGGAGAAGAAAGAAATAAAAATGTTACAGAAGGGTGAAAGGAAAAATGTCTCCACATAGAACTAACAGAAATTGTGGAGATACGACTATTGTCAGCCTGCGAGTTTCACAGCCAGACTACTTAAAAGTACACAGCAAGTAATGCACTCTTCATTTTTCTTTCGTCTGTTCTATCTTTTTGTCTGATTTAGTTTCAGCATCAGCATTTTTACCAAAGCCAAGTTCTGACATGTCTTGCTTTGCCATCAAATTCCTGCAATTGCGCTAATGAAACAATCATTTGTTTGCTGTCTAAATTCCTATACTATGATGAACAATTGTTGTTTATTAACATAGAGACAGATGACGTAACACAAAAGACCTATAAATAACACATTTTAGTCAAACCATCTCGCTCATCAATGTGTGTTTTAATGTTGCAAGAAAGCCTCGTGTTGTTTCAAAGGAAAAGGAGAGAATTTGGTTTTGCACTTCCAGAGATCTTTTCAACTATACGGGGAATTATCCTTGAACTATTTTAATATTCCTATAGTTTAAGGAGGAGCTCTTCCCTTCAATTGAGCATCCACTGCTGGTATATATTGGAAACAATATTCAGAATACTGATACTTATGTAAAGTGCAATAGGTCCAAAGTAAATTCTCACATGCAAACATGCAGCAGATGACTTGCAACAAATTCAAAATCAACGAACACCAATATTGTATTGTTCATTTCTTATGAAGACATATTCGCATGACTCATAAAAACACCAAATAGGAGATTTTTTCCTGATAAAGTCGTATAGAAAAAAATTGAAGTTGCACTATGAATTAATATGAGAGAGAAACAAGAGTTCTGATTCCAACTAATGTTGACATCATCCTCTGCTAGGAGCACAACCATATCAATTAACTGTTGAGACATGACCGCCTCAGATGATTGATCATATTTTACGTTGAACTTTTCACCTTTTGCTCCAGTGGACAAAATTTAGGGGAAGCACTCTTTCGAATACATTCCGAGGCATAATTTGCACATATTTAAGAATATAGAAGATGAATTCATAAACTTGCTAAATAGAAGTTATACAAACTCGAACACTTTATAGAGTGCAGTGACCAAAGCAAGTGAAAGACCTCTGATGATTACATTAAGCTGTGTGCTAAAGTATACTTAAAGAATTAAGTAGTGAAGAAAGTTTTCCAAACCAAACAAAAGAACTTACTTCTCCATACGGCACTCCAGGTACTTTCTAGAGAGATGTCTACACTCCTCGGATTTATGCCCAGTGGATTTAAGACAATTGAGGTATTCCTTCTTCTCCTAAAATAAACCAAAGAGAATGCAAAATAAGAAAAGAAACTGAATATACCACGGAAAACCTATGCTCTATCACAACAAGTTTCCATTTTTTTCTTAATTAAAATAGGAAGTGACACACAAAAGGCATCACAAAAACAAAATTACTATAAGAATTTTCAAAAGGACTCTACCAGGTCACATAAATGCAAGTGATCCAACGGGAAAACTCCCTTCTCTGGTGGAACCGGTCTCAGTCCTCTATTTCCACCAAATGCTCCCCCTTCAAAGATTTGAAACAAATAAACACAAGTATCAAGAATAAGGAAACAAGTATAAATAGGACTACAAAGATGCTCCCTCTGGTTTAGGTTGCTGCACACCACCCATGGCTTTGAAATATGCTCAAACTACTTGTACTTCCAAAAGAAAAGGAAAAGAACATGTGTTTACACTACCACTTGATTAGTCCGAATGGAATATTAAATTTGTCCCTCCAGAATGTCTTGAAATATCGAAATGGCTCTGCACTGTGTCTTTCATGATAAGCTATTGAAATACCTTTTGCTTTCCAGAAAAAAAAAAGCAAAAAAAAGAACGTCTATTGTGTCAATTCCAACTTCCAATCAAAATTTCATCCTCTTGGATTCTATTTTCCTTAATTAATACTAATTGAAAAATTGGAAGTTTCACAATGACTAATCCACTAGGTACTTGTTACCTCCCACCATGTTCCAGGCAACTGGCTACTGGCTTACACAAATGGGGAGAACTTACCTAATTTTTTGGTTTCTACTCAGATGAACCCTAGTCTTCCATGACCAATTCCAACTTCATTAACAGCTAGGGGCAGTATTGTAAATGAGAATGGAGAAAGAGGAAAAGAGAATTTCTTTAATGTACACCATATTATGTCTGTTTATCGTGAGAAGATGTCGATCATATAAACCTTAAAGATCAACTTACACAACTTTTCTTTAAAATTGGTTCCAAGACAATTCATTGTCATATCAAGACCACATTGAGGTAACATGAACCATCCAAAACCAAAGGGGATAACATGCTTTTCACCCTGGGAATAATAAAGTATGATGCTGAAACTCATAGTAGCAATTTTACTTATCACGCTTCAAGCCCTAGTTCAATAGCACATTGGCATGGAGAAAAAATATTTTGCTATTTCCATAACTGATTGGCAATCTAATAGATGAATTCTTACTGAGTAATCACCCTGGACAAATCGTTAACACAATTCAAAGCTTGATATTTCAGTAGATAACAAACTCATAATGTTAAATAACAGGTCATACACACAAATAGATACATAACAACATAATATTAGCGACAAAAAAGAACCCAAACAAAATGAAATAGAATCCAACTGAACTTACTACCGACTCCGTTTGGAATTAATTGCTATGATACGTTACTTAATGAGTAAGTGAATGCAAAATATAATAAGCTAAATTTGTGCTTATTGAAGATATCTTTTCACTGAAAACTCCATAACCGTGACAAATTCGAATACAGTTGGTGGGAATTTAGAGGGTAAACTCACCTGCACTCATTCCCGGAGATGCTGATTGTTGTATCTAGCAGTAGTCGTCGTCCGAAGTCTGATTTGACGGAGCAGAGAAGCATTAAAGGCTGGACTTCTAAAACCAACAAAAGCAAACAAGCAGTTTTTAACTGGGCTTCGATCGGAGGCTTGGCCCAACCCTTCTCAATGAAAAATAAGATGGGCTGGCTTTAAACAGGGATAATTTTCGGGCCCAATTGAGAAAGAGAAGGTTACCTAAATATAGGATATCTATATAACTTTAAGGGCAAATTATAGAAATCTCATAACTTTAACTTTAATATATATAGTTTATTTTTAATACATTACTTATATGTAAAATTATTTTTATACATAGTATAATACATCTATATTACATGCATACTTCGTTTTTATGCATAATGCAATTTTTTTAATTAAAATAAATATAATGCATACATATTACATATATAATTCACTCTGAATATATAGTATAGTTGCTATAGATCACAAATACTTTTTAAATATGATATATCTAAATAGTAAATAAATAAAAATATTTTAAAACGATAAATATTTTATAAAAGAAACTCAAAAAGATAATTATTCCTAAAAATTAAGTGTCATTTGTTTGATTTTTCCCGAAGTTAGTCTCTACAAGCTAAGTTATGTTTTATTTGTCTGGAAAATTTAGCTCAATAAGTTGGCCTATCACGTTTTTTCAACTTTTTTCATAATTGAACTCCGAAAAATGTATTGGGCACAAAAATTTCAAGAATTTGAAAAATAATTTTAAAAAAGTTCACTCCAAATTTCTTTTAAAAAAGTAAAAAATAAATCCAACTAATATATTCATGACCAACTCTAGTTTTAAATATTATTTCTTATTCTTAAAATAAAAATTATGTTTTTCAAATTCCAAAATGAAACACGCCAAACGCCCACTAAACTCAATACTGATTTTGCAAAAAGTCAAACAACCGTTTCAGAATGTCACATTCCGCAGTGTAGTCCAATATTTTCCTGCGAACAAACGCACGTCCAATTACGAACAATACAAATGCATAATTGCAAATTTTCAATCAAATTTGACATCTTTATGCTTTGTAATTTTTAGCATTACAATCAGGCACTTGCATTAGTTTCGTGAAAAAAGAAATACGCTATTGCAATTAGAGCAGAATGTTGCCTGACGTTCTAATTATTAGGATAACATCCCAACGCCTCGCGGTCCACACACTCGAGAAATATTTAGTATTTGAATCAGTCAGTTTTCTTTTCTTTTTTTTTTCTCATAGAAACTATAATATTAGGCTGCAAACTAGAGGAACACCTGACGGTGCCTTTGCTGCAAAGCAAAGCTTTGTATCACTGAAATATGGACGCCTGAAGCAGACAATTTCCAGGGAACAATGTACAGTTTACAGCCGAAAACCTCTGAGGTTACCGCAGAAGAAATGTGTGCAAAGATTTACAGAAAATCCTCCTTTCCTATAAGTAGGTGGATGTTGATCTGCGGCATGTCCTGAAGCTGGCTTCTGTTACGAATGGTGACAAATGAATAACACACATCTGCAGCATAAGTAGCTAAGCTACAGTCTGATAATGAGTGTCAGGTGGCGTCAGTCTACACACATGGGGATGTTGAACTACCACTAAGACTGAATTAGTTAAGCTTCCCTTCTTGGGTGAAGTTGGCTGCAATATCATAATCCGATTTTAGTTCAGATATCAAATATCATCAGTTAAACAAAAATAATCGTGGCAAATATGAAGATTATAAACTGTTCTGCCAACAAACATGTGAAGGAAACAAATTGTCTTGTGGAAATTGCAGAAACTCAAATCAAGTTCTGATTGGCAGTAAGTTAATAACAACAACACCATGAAGAAGTTACGAAGACTGATGTGAGGTGGGGGAAACTCGAGAATGACTTTCGTGAATGAATACTCACCACCCCTATATGCCATCCATAGCTACAGAAGTCTCTAAAAGTTGCTGCATCCATTTCCTGCAGTATCACAGCTGAAGATTAGAGGTTTGGGGATTCATCCAACAGTATATGTACAAGTAGATACTATGAGATATACTCCTGAATCCAGCTCCAATACAAACCATATGCCTACCTTAAAGTTTCTTTGACTCATGATGCTACTAATTAAAATCAAATAGTCAACCACAAGTAGCTATGCAAATTACAAAATGTTATTGTTTAGAAGAGGCTGAACTGAATTACAAATTAGAATTTCTGATGAAAGATGGAGAGGGGGACTAAGGCAACACATTTATACTGTATGTAGCTATTCGTTGCTGGTGGCAGTTGGCAGGGGCAAGGTTTCAAATAAATATCTGGCTAAGGTCTTCCAAATATGTGGGGAAAAGATGTGACGAATTGAGAAAGAGAAAGGACATCGTTTAAAAGTTTCTTCTTTATCATATTTGACTATTCAGAAATCATTATCCACTGATCAAGTTTCTCTTTTATCTCCACTGCTTTTGTCAAACAAGGAGATGATCATCTCATTCCACTTCCAATGATTTTTTGCTAATATCAAATCTTAGACAATACATAGACAATATTCACCAAGATCAGTCAACTCTAAGGAACGCAATTAAAATCCTGGTATCAAAGGACACTTACAATGCTATAAATCGGAGGTACCATTCCCTCCCTGATAGACTTTATTACAGGCATAACAGAGAAGCGTGGTGCTAAGTCTTTTGACCTGAAGGTCCACCTGAGGTAAATAAAAAATTAATGATATTCTCAGATGACAAGATAAGGAATACTAAAATAAACCCAAAAGTGGCTGAAATTTTCACTTACCCAATGTAAGAGAGTATACAAAACTGTGCCCACTCTCGAACCAACAATCGCAACCAGTAGTTACCTATTGAATTGTCCACGTTTATAAGAATCTGAAAATTAAAATACCTGATTATCACAAGATTTTACAGCAAAACTGACTCCTAAGAACAAATAAAGGTGGGTGTCAATACCGCCAATTCTGCCACAGCCATCATATTCATTGCATTTTGAAATTTTCTGGAAAAGCACAGAGTTAAAACCAAATAATTCATTAAAAACTGAGTCCAAAAGTGTAGGATACCATATTAAAATTAGTGATAACTGCATACTTGAGCATTGTATACTTTGTGTAGATTGCTTCATGCATTGCAGGGATTTCCTCATCCTCTATAAAGGTCAGCTGTTCTTGCAGAACTATCAAGTTCTGTGATATGTGCTTGAATATTACATAAAATGAAATGAAATAGCCAATTGTGAGAAGTACCTGTATTACATAAGTAACAAAAAAATTAATATCATGTATGAAAACAATAAAGAAGTAGGCAATACTACACAACTAATTAGTAGTGTGACAAAGAAATTACAATAAAACAAAAATGCAAATGGCAATACTGCACAACTAATTCACAGTCTAACAAAGAAAACTAAACAGAACAATAATGCGGTAGGCAATGCCGCACCACTAATTCATAGTGTGAAAAAGATATATAAGGTCAAAGCAATAGGCAATGCGGCACTCTTTCAAAGTCAGAAGAAAATCTAGTAGACTCACAGAAAAATATGGCACAGAAGCTCTGTAGCCGACATGAGTCAAGTAGAAAATACATCCAAGAGCAGCTGTGATGCGGCGCTCTTGTATTGAAAGACGCTCACATGTGATGCAGTATCCATTAGAAATGAGTAAGAATGAAACAAAAGTTACTGTTTGGAACAGAATTCCAGTAACATAGACACCAAATGATATCCACAGAGAGCACACATGATGATAAAAGCATGAATACCTGCAAGTCAACATCAAATAGAAGAACAATAAGTAAAAACAGAACATTTAATGAGCAAGTTTAATTTCAGAGCAAATATGTAATTGTATCCTTCAAGAAATAGAGCACAGAAACTATTGACTTAAATCTGAAAAAACTTAGTAGAACAGGCCATGGTAAGATAATCAATTTCAACTGGAAATCGGATTAACATATTGTTTCATAAATCTGCATCAAACAGTCAAATTTGGAGGAAAGCTTCAGGTTATCCCTAAAAAAAAAGTCAAAAGATCTTACCAAAATAGGAAAGATAAGGTAAGTTGCAAAGTTTTGATCAGTGGAACAGTAGCCAGCGTCCATTGCAATCTATTCGTCTGTTCTAGTGCACAGAAACAACAAAATTAAACAAATTACTTTAATAGTTAGTAAAGGATAAATCGGGAACACTATACAGAATTAGAAAAACCGCTAAATTTCATAAAAAAAGTCTTCCGAACGCATAACTGAGAGAAACTAATTAACGACATAAAAAATAAAACCTCGATAAACCGTATAGGCATCAAATCATTCCGAGGAGCTTATTCATGTATGAAAAACGAACGAATTACCAAACCAAAATTTCATAATAACACAGCGCGAAATTAAACTAAAAACTATTGATCACTAAATATGTTTTCAGCTACCAGATGCATCAAATTACTCGCTCTCCATAAAAGCCGTAGTAGAAAGAGGGGTAAAAAGTGCAGAAAGAGAAAATGAAATAGACCTGAAAATGGCGGTTTCTGCAATTGTTGATGGTCCAGGAACAGACGGAAAGGAACCAAATTAACGTCAAAATGAAATAGAGAGGAGGAAGCGACCCATACTCTTCCTCTAGTCTAGTGGAATCAGAGGAAATTTCCATTATTATCTCAGCTATTTTTCATTCTCAACGCCAGGCAATGGCTTTTCTATTTATACGCACGCACGTTCTCATTTTAAGTTTTTTTTCTTTTTCTTTTGTAGGGAAAATCCAACTACTATTTCAATGGCAAAATTAACTCTTGGAATTATAATAATCTTCCATTTAATTAATTGTTGACCTGCTAATTTATTAGTTTAATTATTCTGTCTAATTTATTTGATGATATTAAAGTTTGATTTGATATCCAGTAACAAAAGAAGTTTTATTAAAATAATTTCATAAAAATATTTGTATATATGATATATTATATATAGTTATAAATATAAACAGAAGTTACATATAAAGTAATAATTATTAAAAAAAATGAAGAAAAATAAATAAATTAGTAAAAGTTGGTCAAATTAAATTTAACCCACTTTTCAGTTTGACACTTCTATAGGACCATATGAAAATGTATTGTTTGTTGTTACATTTTCTAATTGGATAAAAACTTAACTTCTACTTTTCTAAACGGGGAAGGGGATTACAACGTAGGGAATCAAATTCTCACTAAAAAAGTGAAAATTCAGATAGTCAACTAACTGAGTTACTAAGATTTTTCAAAATAAATATATACTATTTTTATGTCTACGCAATATTTTAGAACGTGATCAACAATCAAATGAATATTTTTAATATTGGAAAAGAACGCTAAAAATACATTTACAACTCACTTAATATTTACTTAATTGAATATGATATATAGTTCGCAATCTAATTTAGGGGTACTCCAACTTGTCTCCCATAAATAAGTTACTAATTTATTAGATTCAAAGACTAATTACATGTATTTAACATCAAGTAAGGCAAAGATATTTCGCTATAAACGACTTGAGCTAAAGTTAATTATTGCTCTTATACAACTCTTATAAATTATTAAATTCATAATTTTTCTTTCTCTGAAACCCCAAATATTTAAAAATAATTGTACTATATCCTAACAAAACAACTACTATTTGAGACACTTTTTTTTTTAATTATTGGTCAAACTATACAAACTCATGAGATAGCTACATGAGTTAAAAGAAAATTGGTGGAATAAAGTTGTTGAAAGTGCATGATGATGTTGTGATGCAACGAAACCATTTTTCTCCTTATAACATAGACGTGCTAAGTTGCTAAAACTTCGTGCTATTTTCTAACCAAAACATTCAAACAGAATATATGTGACACGCATTCATTAAAAAAAAAAACAGAAAATATTGATCAACCACTATAACAATGTTTATTCTAATAATTAATTATATTCCTCATGAAATATATATTTTTTAGTTCTTTCAAAAATCACTTTTAAAGGAGGAAGATATCAATTGATCAACAACTAGCAAACTTTTGGGCAAATTAAGGGGTGACTAAGCAATTCCTTAAAATTTAATTTAAGGTTAAACATTACGTAGTTGTGCAAAATAATCTCAACAAAATTAGTTGAACAAACTCACTTTATTCAATCCCACTCCATTAGTGGAAACTTCCAATGCTTTTAATTAGGGTGTCAAAGTTGGGATGAAGTTCGGCTTGTTAAAATGGACCGAGTTAATATATTGATCGGTTCAAAAGTTATTTGAGTTGAAATAGATTGGACTGAAATGAGCGAAAATTAAGGCATAATTCAATCCGTCCAATTAAATTTTTTGTTCAAGTATCTATTAAAACTCTTTTTAAAAAAAAATATTATGACTATGTATAACATATTAAATTAAATAAATATCTTTTTAAAAGTATTTAGATGAAGCATTTCATGAATCAATTTAAATGGGTGAGATCCGGGGGACGCGGATTGTACTTTAATGGTAATGTTGCATGATACTCCCTCCGTCCCATTTTTGGCCTCATAATTTTCATTTTTAGAGTCAAACTTTACAGATTTTGACTATTAATATTTTAAAATATATTTTTTATCCTATTAATATAAAAAAAAAAAGTTATAATCAATAAACTATTTCTTATATTTTTTTAATATTTAAAATTTTATTTTAAAATATCAATAATTTAATTTTATTTAACTTAAAAAATTAATCAAATAGACTTTTGAAAAGTACAACAACTAAATGAGAGGGAGCAAATATTATTAATTCCTATAAACAAGTCCATATATTTGATATTTTCCTTCCGTTGAATTGAGATTGTGTGTATATACATATACTTTGATGATATCAAGTAATTTCACTAAAACACTATTTTCTTAATACTATCAGAATATATATATACTTTCATGATATTAAACACTAAAAATAATTTAAAATACGAGACATGAAAGCAAAAAATAACTGCTTGTGAATAAGTTTTTGGAAAAATTACAGAAATACACAACATTTGGAAACTTAATTACAATTATTCCCTAGCATTTAAAAAAATTACTAAATTCCCTTTTTTCGCTATTTCGCTGATACATAACACAAATTTATAAACTATCAGTTAGTTTCACTGATACCTAAAAAAATTAAACAACCAAT